>SJYV01034183.1:163683-180163 GCA_006410875.1 Neotragus pygmaeus
AAGAATTGATGCTTTTGAACTGTGGTGTTGGAGAAGACTCTTGAGAGTCCCTTGGACTGCAAGGAGATCCAACCAGTCCATTCTGAAGGAGATCAACCCTGGGATTTCTTTGGAAGGAATGATGCTAAAGCTGAAACTCCAGTACTTTGGCCACATCATGCAAAGAGTTGACTCACTGGAAAAGACTTTGATGCTGGAAGGGATTGGGGACAGGAGGAGAAGGGGACAACCGAGGATGAGATGGCTGGATGACATCAATAACCCGATGGACATGAGTCTGAGTGAACTCTGGGAGTTGGTGATGGACAGGGAGGCCTGGCGTGCTGCGATTCATGGTGTCGCAAAGAGTCAGACACGACTGAGCGACTGAACTGAACTGAACAAAATGGTTGTCATGTATTTAAAATGTTATCATTAGGATAAATTTATGTAAATATTCTTTAATTCTTTAATTCAAGTGAATAGGAAAATCATACACTTGGAGAAAAATCTGAATTTCTTGGCTATAAAGGTGATTAATACCTATAGTATTTGACTAAGTAATGTTTTGCAATCACTATACCAATGGAAATTTAAATGATTTACAACTCCTGTCTACATGTTTTTATTTATCATAAATATGTGTTTTATGCTCCAACTTCCTCCTTTAGAAGAAAGTTGATATATTGGTGATGATTGTTATACAAAAAATTTTAAAAAGGGAGTAAGACATGAGAAACAAAATTAACCCTTTTTTACTGTTTTCTTCCTGGAATGTGAAGAAACAACAACACAAGAAATATTAATCTAATTGTTTTTGTAGTAAACTTCATTATTATTCAAAATGTTTTCCTGAATATATACTATAGTCTCTGTATCACCTTTCCCAGTCTCTTAGCATTTGAGTTCTCAGTCAAATTTGTTGAGCTTCTCTGATTTTTCTCTGCAGCACATACCCACCTCCTTCCACAAAATCTTTATTTTAACATTACTATGAGTGGCTCAGATTCTCCCTTCTATAAAGACATTGGAAATGAAACACTTTTAAGGCTGTCTTGCAGCAGACTCTCCCAGGAGGTTCCAAATATTCAACAGTTGTTCCATTTCCCCAATTCCGTTGTAAATAAGATCTCATCTTGTTAGGTCAGAGTCACCACTTGATTCACACTGGGAAAGTTAGTAGCTGATTATGAGTGAACACCAAGGCAGTCATTTTAGTTCCTCAAAACACAAACCTTTGGTCTAACATATATCAATCCAATGAATCACATTCTCTTGGGAAGAAAGCATGCAAACCTGCTCTCTAACCCTCCCAGATCCTTTCCAAATGAAATCGGCTATAAGCTCCAATGCTAGTTCAGCCAACTCCTGGGTAACTGTCACAAATAACTTTCAACTACAGAATGGCTTGATGCATCTACTTGTTTTGTTTTGTCTTTAGATTGATTTTAGACACAGTGAATAGAAATATGTATATGGGAGACACTGGCAGGATTTTTTTTGAAGGTAGAAAGAAATTCTTTGGAAGGGATAGATCATTTTTAATGAACCTGAAGTCTTTAAAATTATGAGAAGTTAAACCTGCAAGAGGATGAAAGGTAATTGCAGATTTCTTAGATATTGAAAGTTAAAATTCGTAGGTCTGAGAATTGAAAGATTTAGGCCCAAGAAATATGAATAGTAACCAAGAACCAAGGACATGTCTTGGCAATATCAGGGGAGCTTATGGACTTAAAAGCATGTACTAGAGCCAGCTTGCACTGGCTCAGTGCAGTGATTGTTGCCTTTCTTTCTAAATCTACATTTAGTCATATCACAATAGTAGCTAGCCATGGTTGGAGACGTTATATCACAGAAATTATCAAACATTATAAACCAGGATTTTTTCTTCCTGATAGGCAGTTATTGAACATTTGCTAGACAAAGACTAAGGAATATAGATTTCAGAATTTTTAATAATGTAATTAGTGGTAAGCATGATTATATACTCTTTTGAAGTCAGTGGTATATAGGGGAAAAAAAACTCTACATATGAAGCAGAATGTCATAAAGGCAGACTGATTAGCTGAAGAAATACATCATAATCTCTAGGGAAATCACTAAATTTTTTAAAGAAGTATAGATAGTAAGTTAATAGTGAAAATAAAATGGAATCATAAGGAAAATGTTTGATTAACCAGAAGGCAAAAAAAGAAATGAAGAACAGATGGAACACATGGAAAGCAGGATTGTAGTTTAGTCCAACCATATCATAGTGACAAAATGTGAATGATATAAATGTGCCAATTAAAAACAGAGACTGCCAGATTGGAATTTTTTAAATGATATGCTATTTATAAGAAATCTCCTTAATACAAAAGCATAGTTAGTTCAAAAGTAATATGATGGGAAACGATATACCATGCAATACCAACAAAAGAAAGCTTGGGTGGCTATAATATCACATAGTTACATCAGAACAAGGAATATTATCAATATTTAAGAGAAAAACTAGATAATAATAAGTGATCAATTCTCCAAGAATACCTAGGAATTCTAAACGTGTAGATCTCTAATAACAAAATCTCAAAATACACAAAACAAAAATTAATAGTGCTAAAAAGAGAAATAGATAAACCCACAATTAACAGTTTGACACTCCCTCTCTCAGTAATTGCTAGAAAGAAGACAAGAAATAACTAAAGATGTAAGAGAGAAGCAACACTATTGACCAATCTATCACTATAATGTCATTTTTTTACATTTATGGAATGTTCAATCTAACATTTGAATAAGCATTTCATTCTTTTATTTCAATTTTAAACTTATTTTTTAATTGAATGATCATTGCTTTACAGACTTGTGTTGGTTTCTGCCAAACATCAACATCAATCAGCCATAGGTCCGTCTGAGCCACCAGGGAAGCCCAACATACATATGTCCCTTCCCTCTTGATGAATAACTGTTTCTTTCAAGTGTATATGGAACATTCAGCAAAATAAACAGTATTCTTGGCCATAAAACAAACTTTTCCAAATTTAGAAAGATAGAGATCTATGTCTTTAGCTCATAATAGAATTAAACTAAAAATCAATAAAATAGATATATCTAGAAAATTCCCAAACATTTGGAAATTAAACCTGCAATAAATATTCTTATATATTCATTGCAACTGAATTCTATTACATTCTTAAATATGATGTAATCTCTAAAATATGATGATCCCCTTACGGTACAAATAAGTCATTATTGCCATATGCAATTTTTTTTGTTGTTATTTTACAGGACTTCAATGCACCACTTCTCAAAATGATACTTGGCAGAATTATAAACTTCAATCTGAAACTGAAATTTGAGAACTTTTCCAACACCATCCCACATATACCTATGTCCTCACCTAGCCATTCTTTTAAACATGACTCAAACATCCCCTAGAGAAGGAAATGGCAACCCACTCCGGTATTCTTGGCTGGAGAATCCCATGAACAGAGGAGCCTGGCAGGCTACAGTCCATGGGGTCGCAAGTGTCGGAAATGATTTAGTGACTAAATGAAGCCTTCTTTGATAGTTGTCTATACATGCCCAGTCCTCATCATTCTCCTAAATTAGACTTTCCTTTTTGTATATTCCCATGGCACTCTTCACTCACCTTGCTGACACATCTGGTGCCCTCTGCCTGGTGACCTTCACTTGTCCTTCAAACTTCAGCTCCAGACTCTATAAAAAACATTCCATCCCTTCTTCCCTACTTACCTTTACTGGATTAGATAAACCAAAAACACTTCTCTTACATAAACCAAACACTTCTCTTACGTAAACCAAAAACACTCAATGATTAGTGTAACGTTTTTCAAGAGCATTGCTACTGACATTGCTGACTTAATAACTGTTGTGCAGGGCTGTTCTCTTCATCATAGGATATTTAGTAGTATCTTTACTTTAGTACCAGATGCCAGCAGCATACACACGCCAAATGTGGCAATCAAAGATGTCTGCAGATATTGCCAACTGTCCTCTGGGAACCAAATATTCCCTATTTGAGAACCACTGATTAACTGTTACTAATCATACTGATTGTGGTTAGTCTGTTTGTCTCTTTATTAGTCTACTACCAGTGGCTGAGACCACGTGGCCAAGAGTAGCTACCCCACTTCCGAGGTCAGGGGCAGAAGCCAAGAGTGCCAGGCTGCGACAGCACAGGAACAGCCAAGAGGAACTACCCCGCGTCTGAGGTCAGGGGCGGAGGCTGAGAGGAGCCACCTGGCGCTAAAGGCCAGGGGCAGCGGCCAGGAGGAGCAACCCTGCGCCCAAGGCCAGGGGCGGTGGCTGGGAGGAGCAACCCCACACACAAGGCCAGGGAGGGTGCCCGAGAGGAGCCACCCAGCACCCGAGGCCAGGGGCAGTGGCCAGGAGGAGCCACCCCACATCCGAGGCCAGGGGTGGCGTCCAGGAGAATCAACCCCACGGCCAAGGAGTGGTGGCTGCCTGGGCACAGAAGGGCCTAGAGGAGCCATCCCACAATGAAGGTCAGGAAGGGCGGCAGTGAGGAGACACCCCTCATCCAAGGTAAGGAGCAGCAGCTGCAATTTGCTGGAGCAGCTGTGAAGAGATACCCTATGTCCAAGGTAAGAGAAACCCAAGTAAGATGGTAGGTGTTGCAAGNGGGTTGTTTGTTAATGGAATTAGCATAAGTCTTGTCAAGTCTCTGGTAGGACTCCAAAGCCCAAGCTTATTCTATTATATGACATTATTAAATCATGCTCAGTATCTTCTGTTTAATGTATAATATATTTTAAAATGGAGTGAGGGCAATCTGGCTAAATTTTATGACTTAAAGCAGAAATAAAAACAACTTATTGCTTAAATGTAAAGGCTTTTGTTGGTGAAAGATGAAACAACATAAAGAAGACATTACTATCTGTAATTGATTAACACAGTTTACTGTTTTAAGTTGTCCAGATTTTTTCAATTGTCAGATAATCATAATGTAAGACAAGTGTCAGTAAAGCTTTTCTATAAAGAGCCAGATATGAAATATTTTAGGCTTTGTGGGCCAGATGGTCTCTGTTGCAACTATTCAACTCTGCCATCATATCATAAAAGCAGCCATAGAAACTGAATAATTGAATGAGTATGGCTGTGTTCCAATAAACTTTATTGACAAAANAGCTTTTCTATAAAGAGCCAGATATGAAATATTTTAGGCTTTGTGGGCCAGATGGTCTCTGTTGCAACTATTCAACTCTGCCATCATATCATAAAAGCAGCCATAGAAACTGAATAATTGAATGAGTATGGCTGTGTTCCAATAAACTTTATTGACAAAAACAGCTGGAGGGCCAGATGTGGCCAATTAGTAAGTTGTAATTTGCTCACCCTTAGTCTACAGGACAAGATATAAACTTAATTAATTAGCTCAATTTCATTAATTGCTATAACAATCAGTAATAAAGAGCAGTCATTCAATCTGGTCAGATGGCTACATAATAGCTGTACAAACCAGTGTCTCCTCTACAGTTTCAATGATCCTGACTTCTTAGTGTCTTTGCTTTGTCTCCCTGATGTTCTTTACTATGCTAAGATGCCATAGGATCCTGTGAGATAAAGGGAAAAAATTGGAGATTGAGTGGTTATAGATTAGGGGGTCTGGAATGCTTGAAGAAAATAGGATAATTTGGTGTAACTTGACTCATGTATAATACATAGGTATGATTTATCCAAGAGTTTTGCTTTTTACTCCCTGGCTGAGGTAAGAAATTACTTGACCAGGACAAAAAGGATATATGGTGCCTCCATCACTATTGGCCATGTAGGTCAGACTCCAGCAAATACTCAGTTCTGTTGTTTTTCTGCTAATGAAAGCAAGCATTTAGATTATAATATCTGACTGTGTTGACTCTTGTCTTACCAAGGAAAAATACTCCCCTCTCTCAGTATCTCTTAATTTTAAGTCAATTTAGTGCCAACGACCAAGTTTTAATTTTAAAAGTCAAGTGTACTTACAAGTGTCAAGTGCACATACAAATATCAAGTGAACTATGTAGATATTCATATCCTCTCCTACTGAACTGTAGAAGGCACCATACGAAAACCCATGACTCAAGGATTCTGATTCTTAGTGGAGTTTGTTCTTGTGCTGGAGGCATAGCTATCTAGTCAGTTACTGTATTCACTCTGCAGCCTCACAATGAAATTGAAACAATTTTCAGAGTTGGAGTCGATGAACCACATACTTGTTTATAAGAAGTTACATAGAGAGTGCAAGCCCTCTTGGTGAATTTTTCCAGAGAGAATAGGATCAACAGGAAAAACAATTTCAGGAGAAATTGCTTGTGTGCCCATTGAACAATATTTGGAAGTGGCCTTTGGATTATACACTTACTCAAGTGACTGGAACACCTTTGCCTTCTTATCAGTAAATCCTTCCTGCTTGTGNCAACAGAGGATGAGATGGCTGGATGGCATCACTGACTTGATGGACGTGAGTGTGAGTGAACTCTGGGAGATGGTGATGGACAGGGAGGCCTAGCTATCTGTGATCCATGGGGTCGCAAGAGTCGGACACAACTGAGTGACTGACCTGAACTGAACTGAGGACAAAGAACCTTATTCACTTTTGTATTTGCTAATGCACTAAAATCATTGTAATGCACTAAAATGCATTGATCATTGTTTTATGATTGCATCAGTCAATAAAAGAATTTCTCATGTAGAATAAAAATGTACTAAAACTGACAGATTATAATCCAGGCTTTCAAGAGTCACAGGGAGAAAGAAGTAGTGCATTTTAAAAATACATATATGTAAAATGAAGTAAATGGGAGTATAATATTCTGTATATACTATAGACAGCTATCTGCAAACTCTTCATAATTTAATCAATTTATTTCTTTTAATAAACTAAATATGACATAACAGGGTTGAAAATGATGGAACTTCACTATAAAATGCTAGAAGAATAAGGAAGACATGTTCTGCCTATTTTAAGATCCATATTAAAACGCACATAATCAAGAGGGAAGACACTAGGTGACTTATGAGCCTATAAAGTGAAAGTAAAAGAAAGTGAAAGTCTCTTAGTTATGTCTGACTATTTGCAACCCCTGCCAGACTCCTCTGTCCATGGAATTCTCCAGGCCAGAATACTGGAGTGGGTAGCCATTCCCTTCTCCAGGGGATCTTACCAATCCAGGGATCAAACCCAGGTCTCCCATATTGCAGGCAGATTCTTCACCATCTGAGCCACTAAGGAAGCTATGAGCCTATGGAGTAGTGTTTTTAATAACTGTCAAGGTAATTGTTATTTCCAGGAACATTATCTAGCATATAAGATGCTAGTCATGCATAGAATTAGAATTATTATTAGGCGGAAAATACTTAGCTGTCTTTTATATCTCAATTTTTACCAGGAATTATGCTCCATTAAAATTAATCAGCTTAAAAAAACTAATCTATTACAGGACTGACTTTTTACTATATAATTTGTTACCTACTATTTCAGAAATTATTATCATGTGTAGTTACGGATGGCAACCAAACTTTTTGTGATGATTATTTCATAATGTATAAAAATAATGAATCATTATTTTGTATACCTGAAACTAATATACCATTGTGTGTTAAGTATAACTTGATTAAAAATTATTACAAAAGCAGCATGTGGACATTGTAGAAAAGTATAATTAAATCAATCCTTCACCACCAGAGACCATCACTACTACTTATCTTAATGTCTATATTTCCAGACACACACATACAATATATACACCTTCGTANAAGTATAACTTGATTAAAAATTATTACAAAAGCAGCATGTGGACATTGTAGAAAAGTATAATTAAATCAATCCTTCACCACCAGAGACCATCACTACTACTTATCTTAATGTCTATATTTCCAGACACACACACACAATATATACACCTTTGTAGTGTCACATCTATATAAAATCGTATCTTTGTCAAACTATTTTTTCTTTTTTCAATAAATAATCTTTATTTTCTATTTCAGTACCTTTTGTCTCTTCTAATACTTATGCTATATTACAAATTCCCCATTTGATTAGAAATATGCTGAGTCCATTTCTCAATATTTTAAATAAGGAATATTATAATGTTTTTGTATCGATCTAAAACCTCAACTAATTTCCTAAAACATAACTCAGAGTAAAATGTCTAATGTAAATGTATATATGTAGCAAGCTGTCATGTTAAGATAGATAATGAATAAAGTTTTCATTAAATGACTAATGTGGTTACTTCAAACAGTTGCATTGTATGCAGCAACATGCTGTACTAGTCTGGCTTCTCCAGAGCAGCAGAGCCAATTGCAGACATAGATATAGCTATATAGATTTATGATATCCAATTGATGTAATATACCATATATAATTTATTATAAGGGATTGGCTCACGTGATTATGGAGAATGAGAAGTTCCAAGATCTGCAGTTGAACCCAGAAATCTGGTGAAGACACAGGAAAGCCAATGGTGTAGTTCCTATCCAAATCCAAGACTAAAGGCAGGAGAAGATCAATATTCTAGCTAGAAGATAGGCAGAGAGAAAATTCTCCTTTATTCAGCCTTTTGTTCTATTCAAGCCTTCAATGAAATGGATGAGGCTGACTTACATTAGAAAGGGGCCTCTATCTATTCAAATCTTAATCTCATCCAGAAATTCCCTCAAAGGTACATCCAGAATCATGTTTAACCAATATCTGAGCCACCCTTTCAGTCAAGTTGACACATAAAATTAACCATCACACATGCCCTTTGATGATTCTAGCTGCACCTTTCAAAACATTAATATTTAACAATTCTATCTGGATATAACCCAGATAGAATTCCCCTCCCACATGTGTATTGTTTTGTTTAAAATGTAGTATTGAGTTTGTGAGACATAAATACAATTTTTAATGTATAAATCAGCTGACAAATATATTACAAAAACATCTATATTCTGAAGTTTGGATATCAAGGTCCAAGAGGTATTTCACCAGGGAAATGTTAAAGTATGCTAATACCACCCTAAAAATATGTAAACATATGCACTAGCATACATTTGTAAGAATATTTATGGCAACAAAAATACTGTAAACACCTTAAACTCCACTTATAATAGTATGAATGAGTTCTGAAATATGTATACAATAGAACAATAAGTTACTAAGAAAATTATATAGGCAAATGATAGAGTAAGGATGATCTTGCAAACACAATATTGAACAAAAGAAGAAAGATAAAAATAAGTTCAAAAGTATGAGTCTTATTATTCATATTAAGTTCAAAGCAGGCTAAACCACACCATTGTTTATAGATGCACATATAGGTTGTAAAAGCATAAAAAAAAACAAAGGTATGATTATCACAAAGCCAGAATAGTGTATACTTCCAGGGTGCAGGATAGAATTATAATTAGGGAGAAGCCATGAGCAAAGTGGGTGTTCTTGGATGCTGCCAAAGTTCTGTTTTTTGATTTGGGTTATACCAGTTCTTTTTTAAGTATTCATTTGATAGTACATATATATTTTGTGAACTTTTCCATAAGTATATATATTTCATAATAAGAAAAGAGTAAGGAATGAATGGAAAAAGTTAGGCATTATACAGGATATACAATTGCAGAATACTGCTGGCAGGCACCAACCTCTGCCTTTTGTATCTGACCATGTGTCGATATATGTAACTGAACTACAGAAGATAAAATAAGGACAACGAAAATAAGCCAAGACAAAAGCATTTGCAAAGGAACTTGCACTTAGAAAATGCCAAAAACAACACTAAATGAAAAAAAAACTTCTATATAAATAAAAGGCTTAAAAAACAGTCTAGAGGATAAAAGAAAATGATATCTCATGGAGACATAATCAACATTCATAAAATATAAGAAAACTGCATTTAATAAATACTGCAATTGTCAAGAAATGAGTATACCAATGAAATTCAAAATAAGTCATTTCAATAATTAAAAGAAATCATATCTTACACAGAAAGCAGTAAATAAGTAAATACATAATACAACAAATTATGTGCTTAAACTATGGTACAGAAAAA
Organism: Neotragus pygmaeus; assembly: GCA_006410875.1. Taxonomy (NCBI): domain Eukaryota; kingdom Metazoa; phylum Chordata; class Mammalia; order Artiodactyla; family Bovidae; genus Neotragus; species Neotragus pygmaeus. The sequence goes on from SJYV01034183.1 coordinate 173,694, forward strand.
AAAACCCACATAATACCTAGCCAAAATATTAAGCCTCTAAAGAAAGTGTACAATCACTGTCTCTTATACACATCTTTGCCAACATTTCCTAGATCATGGAAAAAGCAAGAGAGTTCCAGAAAAAACATCTGTTTTATTGACACCCTGCTTATTTAACTTATATGCAGAGTACATCATGAGAAACACTGGACTGGAAGAAACACAAGCTGGAATCAAGACTGCCAGGAGAAATATCAATAACCTCATATATGCAGATGATACCACCCNATACCTAGCCAAAATATTAAGCCTCTAAAGAAAGTGTACAATCATTTTATGACTGTTTAAAATTCAGTTAAAATAATGTTTCTTGATGTTTAAAATAAATGTTAGAATAACGTTTCTCGATGCTTTGACCAGGCTCTGGTACATAAGGCAAAAATTCAGAAGCATTCTCCTGTGACATTTGATTTCCCATAGAGTGCTGCCCTCTGCCGGGAGAGTTGTGTCACGTCTGGTCCGTGTTCTGTGCTGCTCAATTTTTGTAAAAATTTCCTACTTTCATTTTTGTGAATGAAAATGTATTTATCTTCCTCCGAAAATGCTTCATTTGAAATTAAAGCAGTTGTAAATAAGGTAAAGATGGATATGACATGTTATCAATTAAGCTAAGAAAAAAATTTATTTTTGCATTTACAAAGGAAATCATAAAATGAAAAAAATATGTACTATTGATTGCATTACATTATTCAGTATAAGAAGAACTAAAATTTGAAATATTTTAAAGTAATTTTAAAAGCAAGTATTTTAAGCAAAGTATATGAGCAATTAAAATCATCTTAAAATTTTTCTGTTTTATAGTGGAGTATATTTAACAATGTTGTGTTAGTATCAGATGTACAGCAAAGTGATTCAGTTATATATATACATATATCTATTCTTTTTAAATTCTTTTTCCATTTAGGTTACTACAGAATCCTAAGCAGAGTTCCCTGTACCATACAGTAGGATCTTGTTGGCTATCTAATTTAAATATAGCAGTGTATACATGTCAATCCCAACTACCCAATCTATCCCTCCCCCTTCATTCTTCCTCCCTGGCAACTATAAATTCATTCTCTAAGTCTATGAGTCTGTTTCTGTTTTGTAAATAAGCTCATATGTATTGTTTTTTTTTTAGATTCTGCATATAAGTGATATCATATGATATTTGTCTTTGACTTACTTCACCTAGTAAGTATGATAATATCCAGGTCCATTCCTGTTACTGCAAATGGCATTATTTCAATAGTTTTAATAACTAACAGTCTACTGTATATTTGTACCAAATCTTATTTATCCATTTGTCTGTTGATGGACATTTAGATTGCTTCCATGTCTTGGCTATTGTAAACAATGCTGCAGTGCACATTGGGGAGCAAGTATCCTCTCAAACCATGTTTTTCTCCAAATATATGCCCTGGAATGGGATTGCTGGGTCACATGATGGCTCTTTTTAGTTTCTTAAGGAAACTCCACACTGTTCTCCCCAGTGGCTGCACCAGTTTACATTCCAACCAACAGTGTAGAAGGATTCCCTTTTTTCCACACCCTTTCCAGGATTTCTTGATTGTAGACTTTTTGATGATCATTCTGATAGTGTGAGGTGATAGCTCATGAGCAATGAAAATTGATTTTAAAATTGCATCTTCCTATTTGGTTTAAATTGCTATTGCATAATTAAACATAAGAAAGAGTTTTCTTATTTCAATGATGCTGTCATCACTCAAAACCAGTTTTGAACTGTTTTTATATAAGATTTTCTTCAAAATATGTTTAAAAGAAATATAAGGAAATCTGCCTAGTTATTTTATACTTTTGCTAATAATACTGCTAAATTTCATCAGCAGCATTACTTAGAAACTTAATTTTGATTGCTATTCTTATTTTAGAGCAGATATGATTTTTGGAACGAAAGATTTTCCACCACCCAGGGTATTTGAAAGAATATGATGAATGATTCTACGAAATTTTGAAAAAGGAATTCTAAAACATATATATGTTGAAAGGTTAAACAATCATTTATATGTAAACTGTCAGATGTCAGCTTCTGCCTAGAATGTAGAAAGTTGCAAGAAAAATGTCCTTTCTACCCTAACAATAGTAACAAGCCAGATAACCCATGAAATCATGGTTTATTATAAATTTGTCAAGGGAGCTATGGATGGAGAAAAATATCTCATGAATTAAAATCCAGAAAGTCACAAACCTCTCTCTGGAGGGAAGCAACCTAACAGTTTCTTTCATTCATGCTGAAGCAGTAGAAAAGGACAAAGCCATCAGAGCAAAAAGAAAGGTAAGAAGATAACTGGGGAAACTTAAGAAGAAAACTGCTGAAATTTTAAGAATTTTTTGTAGACTAAGTGTGAGCTGATATGATAGTTTAGAATCTTTAGAACACAGAGTACATCCACCTACAGCCTTCGCAGCCTTCGCAGAGTAGTCATGAAAAATATTGGGGCTAGAGTAGGAATGTTAAAAGAAACTTTTGAGCACGCAAGCTTTACAGATACAAGGCACCAGTCACCTAACTTTGGTGAAGAGGTGCAGAAATACTGAGAGAACTGCCCTACCAAGGACCTTAAGTTCTCCAGGCTGTACACAGAGCAAGAGCAGTGATAATCTATGACTGAGGGAGGGGCAGGGAAGCTGAAAGGGATTCTTCCTGAGGTGTAAGCACAGAAGGTTTCTTGAAGTCTGAAGGCAACATAGGAAAAACTGAACTGAAATCTTTAGGTTAGTCAGTTCAGTCGCTCAGTCGTGTCCAGCTCTTTGCCACCAGGCCTCCCTTTCCATCACAAACTCCCGGAGTCCACCCAAGCTCATGTCCATTGAGTCGATGATGCCATCCAATCATCTCATCCTCCACCGTCCCTTTCTCCTCCTGCCCTCAATCTTTCCCAGCATCAAGGTCTTTACCAATGAGTCAGCTCTTCGCATCAGGTGGCCAAAGTATTGGAGCTTCAGCTTCAGCTTCAGCATCAGTCCTTCCAATGAATATTCAGGACTGATTTCCCTTAGGATTGACTGGCTTGATCTCCTTGCAGTCCAAGGGACTCTCAAGAGTCTTCTCCAACACCACAGTTCACAAGCATCAATTCTTTGGTGCTCAGCTTTCATCACAGTTCAACTCTCTCATCCATACATGACCACTGGAAAAACCATAGCCTTGACTAGATGGACCTTTGTTGGCAAAGTAATGTCTCTGCTTTTCAATATGCTGTCTAGGTTGGTCATAACTTTCCTTCTTCACTGGGTACAAAGGAATGACTGATTTTGGTTGGGAGAGAAGCAAGAGAACCTAGAGACATTCCTCTAAGATGTAGACAAGCAGGGTCTCAGGAAGGCTGTGAGCAAAGCAGGAGAATGGAAACAAATCCTCCAGGTACTCAGGTCCCTTGTCTGACTAAAATGAAAATTCTGATCCCTTGCACTAACTATCTGAAGCCTGTGGTAAAGATAAACCTAACTAAAGAAACAGCTAAGCCCAGATCCAACTAAATCATAAATGAGATTAACTCAATTCTTCATATTACTGGCTTGACAGAAGGAACGTGCCCTTCTCTGGGTTATAAATATTATTTACTTCAGTTTATATTGTCAATATCCAAATATAAAACAAAAATGTGACATGAAAAAAGGAGAAAAAAAAAAGGGACTCACACTCAAGAGAACAGTTCATTAAAATCCGATCCAAACATGGTCCAAGTGTTAGAGTTATCAGAGGGACTTTAGAGAATAACATTGGAACATATTTTATACCATATATAAAACAGATGATCAGTGCAAGTTTGATGGGTAAAGCAGGGCACCCCAAGCCAGTGCTTTGGGACAACCTAGAGGGATAGGGTGGGGAGAGGGGTTCAGGATCGGAGTGGAGGGGGGGGACACATGTATACCCATGGCCAATTCATGTTCATGTATGGCAAAAACCATCATAATATTGTAAAGTAATTATCCTCTAATTAAAATCAATTAATAAAATAACAATGATAAATATATTAAGGAATTGCATGGAAAAGATGAATAGCATGGTGAACAGATGGGGAATTTGTTCTTTATGTAGATGAAAACTACAAAAAGGAGCCAGATGGTAATCCTAAAAATAAAATATAAGATGAGGAATTATTGTGATGGCCTCATTTGCATTCTGAACACAGTAAAGAATCTGTACATTTGAAGACAAGAGAAATTAGTCAAACTCAAACATAAAGTGAAAAAAAAGGAAGGGATCAAAACATTCAATAACTGTGAAACAAAACCTAATGGGCTATCATTTATGTAACTGGAGACCCAAAACAAGAAAAAGGAACAGAGCAGAAGAAATATTGGAAAAGATAATGACCAACAATTTTCCAAAACTGAGAAAAGACATCAACCCACGGACCTAAGAAGTTCAGTGAAACCCAAGAACAGTAAATTAAAAAAAAAAAAAATTACACCTAGGAATATCATAGTTGTACTGCTGAAATCAAAAGCATAAAGATAAAATCTTGAAATGAAAAAAGATATTATTACAGACAATGAACAATGAGGAGAATGACAGCTGACTTTTTATCAGAAAATACAATGAAAGTTAAGTAATTAAATAGCACCTTTAAAGCAATTAAATAGCATCTTTAAAGTACTGATATGTAAAAATAGTTAATCTATAATTTTTATCCAGTAAAAATATCCTTTTAATATGAAGTCAAAATAGAGCCATTTGAAAGCAGGAAAAAGCTAAGAGGATTCATCAAATCTCTGGCAGATCTGTATTATAAGAAATATTAAATACTCACTAACGCTGGTTTTTTTCAGTCATTCTTATGTTCGTCATTTGTATAGTTTCATTACTATGTCTTCAAGTTCCATAATCATTTCTTCCCGTGTCTCAAGTGTCTATTTCATCATTAATCCCAATAGTATATTTTTCATCTGCAGTTTTCATCCCTGGAAGTCTAACTTGAGGTGTTTTTTTTTTTTTTAACACTTTCTGTCTTTACTTAACATGTGCAATATTTACTCCAGATTCTTAAACTTAGAAATATAACAATTGTTTACTGTTCTTGTTTACTAATTCTATCGTTTGTGTCCCATTTAGATTGGTTCTGATTATTTTTCTCCTTCTTATGGATCATATACCTTGCTCTGAGCATACTGATAATTTTTATTGGACATTACTAATTTGATCTTGTTGGATGCTGTGTGTTTTTGAATTCCTTTAAATATTCTTGAGCTTTATTCTGTGATGTTATTATTTAGGAACAGTTTGAGCCATTCAGGTCTAGTTTATAAGCACTGTTAGGAGCAAATAGCAGCATTTAGTTTAGGAATGATTCTGCTACTGCTGGGGCAAAACACTTCTGAGTACTCTATCCAAATCCCATAAATTGTGAAGTTTTCCATTTGGCTGGCGCCCTCTGTAAATACTGAGCATTACTTCTTCTAATCCCTTCTACATCAAGCAGTTTTCTCACCTTCACACAGTGACCAGTAGTCAACTGAAGACACACGGAGGATTTTGCAGATCTCCAGAGGGCTCTCTCCGTGTCTCTGAACAGCTTTTTCCTGTCATATTCTTCCCTATGAACTCTCAGTTCTTGGTGAGATTCCTAGCTTCAGCTTCTCAGTTTAGGAAGACCATCACACTTTATCTGGACTCTTTCTCCCTTGTGGCTTGGAAAATCTGCAGGTAATAAGCTGGACAATTTAGGTCTCATCTCATCTATTCAAATAGTGAACAGAATCTTATCCCTTTATTGCCTAATGTTCAACACCTTCAAAAACTTTTTCATGTATTTTATTCAGTTTCTTGTTATTTATTCAGGAATATAAACTTTGTTTCCCTGAATTTACTATCTTGATTAGAAATTTTTGTATCATGCTTTTTAAAAACAATTTAAAACTATATAGTGTGCACATTATCACTGAAATGCTGGCTTTTCTCTTTCAGATTCACTCAAGTAGGATCCTCTAGGTGTTGTTCAGTTCAGTTCAGTTGAGTTCAGTCGCTCAGTCGTGTCCGACTCTTTGTGACCCCATGAATTGCAGCACACCAGGTCTCCCTGTCCATCACCATCTCCCAGAGTTCACTCAAACTCACATCCATCGAGTCGGTGATGCCATCCAGCCATCTCATCCTCTGTCGTCCCCTTTTCCTCCTGCCCCCAATCCCTTTCAGCATCAGAGTCTTTTCCAATGAAGACTCTTTTTCAACTCTTCGCATGAGGTGGCCAAAGTACTGGAGTTTCAGCTTTATTCCTTCCAAAGCATCATTCCTTCCAATGAACACCCAGAACTGAGCTCCTCTAGAATGGACTGGTTGGATCTCCTTGCAGTCCAAGGGACTCTCAAGAGTCTTCTCCAACACCACAGTTCAAAAGCATCAATTCTTCGGTGCTCAGCTTTCTTCACAGTCCAACTCTCACATCCATACATGACCACAGGAAAAACCATAGCCTTGACTAGAC
>SJYV01034183.1:180263-234261 GCA_006410875.1 Neotragus pygmaeus
GAACTTCCAGATGTTCAAGCTGGTTTTAGAAAAGGCAGAAGAACTGGAAATCAAATTGCCAACATCCACTGTATCATCGAAAAAGCAAGAGAGTTCCAGAAAAACATCTATTTTTGCTTTATTGCCTACGCCAAAGCCTTTGACTCTGTGGATCACAATAGTGGAAAATTCTGAAAGAGATTTGAATACCAGGCCACCTGACCTGCCTCTCAAGAAACCTGTATGCAGGCAGGAGGCAACAGTCAGAACATGGAATAACTAAATGTGCAACAACAGACTGGTTCCAAATAGGAAAAGGAGTACGTCAAGGCTGTATATTGTCACCCTGCTTATTTAATTTATATGCAGAGTACATCATGAAAGAAATACACAAAGACATCATAAAAACAGGAAACTAGAGTTTCAAATTTTCAATATCTGCAATCAATGTGATACACCATATATCAACAAACTAAAAAATAAAAATTATATGATCATCCCAATAGATGCATAAAAAGTTCTTTAAAAAATTCAACATTCATTTTTGATAGAAACTCTCTAGAGAGTGGGAATAGAAGGAATACACCTCAACATAATAAAGACTGTAGGTGACAAACCCATAACTAACACCAAACCAAAGAGGGAAAAGCTGAAAGCATTCCCTGTAAGATCAGGTACAAGACACTCTTGCCATTTTTATTCAACATAGTATTGGAAATACTAGCCACAGCAATCAGACCAAAAAAAAAAAAAGGAATCCTATTTGAAAAGAAGGAAATAAAACTCATTTGCAGATGACTTGATACAAAATAGAAAATCCTAAAGATGCTACCAAAAAACTACTTGAGCTCATCAATGAATTCAGTAAGTTGCAGGTGCAAAATTAACACAGAGAAAATCTGTTGCATTTCTATACAATAACAGCAAACTATCAGAAAGAGAAATAATCCCATTCATAATCACATCTAAAACACCCAGGAATAAACCTACCTAAAGAGTAAATGAAGTATTCAAAAATCTATAAGACCATAAGACTTGGTAAAAGAAATCAAAGATGATACAAATAAAAAGATATACCATGTTCTTAATTGGAAGAATTAATATTGTTAAAATGACTATACTACACAAGGTAATATACAAATTCAATGCAATTCCTATCAAAGTACATTTTGAGATTTTTCAAAATACAATGGCATTTTTCACAAAACTAGAACAAATAATTTTTAAATTTGTATGGAAATACCAATGGCATCACCAACTAGATAGAAATGAGTTTGGGAAAGCTCCAGGAGTTGGTTGATGGATAGGGAAACCTGCAGTTCATGGGGTCACAAAGAGTTGGATACAACTGAGTGACTGAACTGAACTGATGCAAACATTAAGACCCCAAATAGCCAAAGCAATCTTGAGAAAGAATGGAGCTGGAGGAATCATACTCCTTGTCTTCAGACTACATTATGAAGCTACAGTAATCAAAGCAGCATTTGGTGCTGGCACAAAAAAGACACATAAATCAATGGAATAGAATAGAGAGTCCCAAAATAAACCAATACACCTATGGTCAATTAGTCCATGACAAATGAGGCAAGAATATACAATGGAAAAAAGACAATCTCTTCAATAAGTGGTGCTGGGAAAATTGGACAGCTATATGTAAAAGAATGGAATAGAACATTCTCTAATGCCATATACAAAAATAAACCCAACATGGATTAAAGACCTAAATGTAAGACCAGAAACCATAACGCTTCTAGAAGAAAACATAGGCAGAACACTCTTTGATATACATTATTAAAAACCAGAGACATCACTTGGCCAACAAAGGTCTGTATAGTCAAAGCAATGGTTTTTTCAGTAGTCATATATGGATATTAGAGTTGGACCATAAAGAAGGCTGAGTGCTGAAGAACTGATGCTTTTGAATTGTGGTGCTGGAGAAGACTTGTGAGAGTCCCTTGGACAGCAAGGAGACCAAACCAGTCAATCCTAAGGGAAACCAGTCCTGAATATTCTAATTGGAAGGAGTGAGGCTGAGGCCGAAGCTCCAATACTTTGGCCACCAGATGCGAAGAGCCGCCTCACTGGAAAAGACTCTGATATTGGGAAAGACTGAAGGCAAAAGGAGCACTGACTCAGTGGACATGAATTTAGCAAGCCCCGGGTTATAGTGAGGGACAGGGGAGCCTGGGGTGCTGCAGTCCATGGGGTGGCAAAGAATCAGTCACAACTTAGCAACTGAACAACAGCAAAGAAACTATTAATAAATTAGACTACATTTTTAAAAGCTTTGCACATCCAAAATACTGTCTGTTAAGTCAGAAGACAAATTGATAAATTGAGAAAAAATACTTTTTCAACATACATCATAGACAAGATTAGTCTCCCTGATACACACAGGCCTTTAAATGTTGAGGTGCAAAAAAGAACAACTGAATAGAAAAATCACAAAAGGCATGAACAGAAGGCTCAAAGAAGAAAAAATTCAAATGGTTCTTGAACATAATAATGTTCATAAAAACAACTTCAAAAATTAGGCAGAATAAGTCTATACAAGGTAGCAAATGATTTATTACCAGTTACTACCTTCTACTTTATTAGTGAATTATTCATCTGGATTTCTGACTTAAAAGTATATTATTTTTAAAAGAAGCAGATACACAGATACGGAGAACAAATTAGGGTTACCAATGAGGACAGGAAAGGGGGAGGGGTATAATAAGGGTAGGACCTTAAGAAGAGTTTAAGAGATACAAACTATTAGCTGTAAAACAGAAATTTTAGTTAAAATAGTAATTTGGCAAAGCAATGTTTAATTTATTTAGAACTTTTAAGATCCTTATGAGGTAGATACTACTGTTACTTATCTTCATTTTAAATTAGGGGAACTCAGGCTCTTGCCCAAGATCATGAAGTAATACAGTTAAGATCTGGATCTGTACCGATCTGATTTTAGGGTCCTCATACATGATAATTTAGTTATACCACCTCTAACAAACAACTTCTTATACAGTATGTAGAAAAATAAACAACTAGAAATTTTTAAATACAGGAAATTTAATTTGATGAGACTGGTATCAAGAATAAGATCTCACTGTTATACAAATTTGCTTAGGACTTATTCCAAGGATCAAAGAATACAAAGGTAAACAAAACTCCACCAAAAAATAGTAAAATGTCATCATATTGTATAGTACAAATGAAATAATGAGGAAAATGAGACCACGTGAGAACTTCTCACAATATATAATAATAGTAAGTTAGTATAGTTCAAATAATGCATGGACATAATACAAAAAATGTTTTAACAAATGAACATTGTAATCTAGGAGATCATAGGTGATAAGGTGTTTAAAAGACAGGGTAAAAGCCACTAACAGTTGTTTTCAGATAGATTGTAGAAGGTCACAAAAGATTGTTATTGCAATAATAAAATACAGGATAAAATGAAAATTATACTTTAAGTCATCAAACAATAGCATATACAAAGGAATCTGAATAAACTAAATTCCAGAGACAATCAGGCTATTTTAGTGATCAAAGAGCTGCACTGCTTTTATGGAACCAATTGCCTATTTTGGGTCTCTTTGAATAGGGTAGCAGCCTCATCATAGAAAGCAAGATTTTGCTGAGATGAGAAAAATACCACTGAAGTCTTTAATGACAAAATGACTAGCACAACATATTGTATTGAATAGATGAAAGAACTCCAGAGGTGAAGACAACTCACTGAACCTACCAAGTCATTCCTACAGGAATTTTAGAGACAAAGAAGGCAGAAAAATCTTACATTTTTGTTCAGTGCTTAGGTTTCAAGACTCTGCTAGAATTACATCTAGAGATGAACTGAAACTGACTATACAGGCAACCCAACCCCTTTCCAGATGGTATCAATGAGATCAGTTCTTTGGTGGTAGCATAACATATTGGGGATTGGCATCAATGGAAAGATATGATTTGATTTGCAAAAGAGATAAGTTAAATAAAGACATGGTCCAGCTCCAAGTCAACCAAGCCTGACTGATAAAAATAGGAAGGATGAATGAAACTGCCTAAAAAACAAAAGACAAAATAAAAAGTATTATCTATTTTACAATCTACTATTCTCTTAAGGAAAAATTCTCTGCATATAATTTTTTTTAAATAGGAAATATATAATGAAAAAGGAAAAATGTGAAGTCAAGTCAAGAGAAAGTATAGTCAATAGAGAGATAGGCTCCCAAATGATCTAGATGATGAAATTAATTTAAAATGATTTTTAAAATCAGTATTTAAATATGTTAAAGAATGCAGTAGAAAAGATAGGATGAATGAAAAGATAATTTTAGCAGAAAAAGAGAAGTTCTAAGAGAATGAAAATTTTAGAATTAAAAAGTATGACTCAATTTTTAAAAAATGAATATATATAATAAGAAACTAGGTAGAACAGAAAAAAAAAGCTGCATGGTGTGGCAAATAAATAAATAATAAATAATATCATCAGAGATCTGTGGGACAAAATGTCAAATGATCTAATATATTTGTAACTGAGAGTTCCAGAAGCTGTAAAGAGAAACAACTGGACAAAGGAAATATTTAAATATATTGGCTAAAGATTTTCCAAAACTGACGGTCAGCCAGAGATCCAAGAGGTTCGGTTCTTTAGTTCAAAACTAAGAAATCACACTGAATCAGATCAAACCGTTGAAAATTAAAAATTAAAAAAAAAAAAATTAGGGCTGGTGGTCCAGTGATCCATCTGGTCCAGGAAGATCGCACGTGCCATGGAGCAACTAAGCCTGTGCCCTACCACTACTGAGCCCAGCTCTAGAGCTTGAGAACCGCAACTACTGAGCCCATGTGCTGCAACTACTGAAGCCCTCGCACCTACAGCCTGTGCTGCACAACTAGAGAAGCCACTGCAACAAGAAGCATGCGCACCACAACAAAGAATAGCCTCCATTCACTGCAACTAGAGAAAGCCCATGCACTGTACCAAAGACTCACTACAGTGAAAAAATAAAATAAATAAGTCTTCAAAAAAAAAAGAGAGAGAGAGAGAGAGAGAGAAAGTTAAAGTAACCAGGGAAGTATAACTCATTCAATTCAGGGAACAAAAATAGTATAGATAGCTAACACTTGTCAAAAACAATGGAAGCCAAAGGTAATTAATTGTATCTTTAAAGTGCTGAAAGAAAAGTATCAACCCGAGTCTATTTCCAAATGTATATTATAATTCCTAGAGCAATCTTGAACATTCATTGGAAGGACTGATACTGAAGCTGAAGTTCTAATACTTTGGCCACCTGATGCAAAGAGCCACCTCACTGGAAAAGACCCTGATATTGGAAAAGACTGAAGGCAAAAGGAGAAGAGGGTGGCAGAGGATGAGATGGTTAGATAGCATCACCAACTCAATGGACATGAATTTGAGCAAACTCCAGGAGATAGTGGAGGACAGAGGAGCCTGCTGCCCATGGGGTCACAGAGAGTCAGACCCAACTTAGCAACTGAACAACAAAAGAGCAACTACTAAAAAATAATATAAAGTGACATAGCTAAAGTGTTACAATGATTTTTGACACTACAATTTACTACTGGGCTAACTCTTCTGCAGAGAATATAACATAAAAAAGCAGCTACCTGATACAACTAAACAGTCAAGAGAAGCAGGCAAATTTTGGTAGAAAATATACACTCTCTGGGAAGTTTGACAGATTAATTTCCCACTTTTTTTTTTAACTTGTAGATTGTGAGTAGGTATTGGTATATGTACACTGTAGCATGGGGAACTGGTAGAATAATCACAGCCTCTAGGGCACGAGGAATTAAGCCTACCAACACAGGCCAATTGCAGTCATTAGAGAGACAAGGGAAAGCTTAGAAAATAAAAATCTAGGAACAGAATCCCCCAATTCTCTGTCTATATCTTTGTCTGAATCTTGTGTTCAAAACCACGTATGCTGCTTACTTAAAGATATGAACCGAGAGTACAGCTACTGCCCAAACCGGATAGAACTTGCAAATTTATATTTAAACATGTTAACTGTTCAAATGAAAACATGAACTACTGGAGAAAAATAACAGAATCCAGAGTCTCCACAACTTAGTATATTTATTTTTCAGGATACAATAAAAAATTCTGCAATATAACAAAGAAAAATGAGAATGACACTCTTTTCCTTAATAAAAGATAATCAACTGAAATCCATTCTTTCAGATTTTGAAATTAACAGACAAGGATTTTAAACTAGCCACCACAATCATTCTCAGTGATGTAAAGGAACTTATGCTCTCAATGAAAAAAATCTGAGAAGAAAAATAAACTTAAAAAAAAGGAAACTGTAGAACATGACATCTAACTGAAAAATTCTTGGGGTTTATTTAACAAGAAGATAGAGATAAAAGAGGAGTTTGAGGGACATTAATCAATTGAAACTGCCCAAATTACAGAAAAAGATTGAAAAAAAATGAGCAAAGAGTCAGGGATAGGTTAAATAACAACATATTTTATAGTGTTACACAATGGTGATCTAAAAGGGAAGAAAAGAAGAGAGAAAGGAGAAGAAAATATATTTGAAGAAATAATGACCCCAAATTTCCTAACTTGGTAATGAGATGAATTTCTATATTCAATATGTTCATTAACAACCTCCAAGTTGGATAAATATAAAGACACCATACCTGGACACACTATAACGAAAGTGTTGAAAACTAAGATAAAAAGTAAACTTGAAAGCATTAAAAAAAAAAAATTATATTCAAAGGATGAAGATGCAATTAGTGAATGACTTAGTAGAAATTAGAGTATAGAAGAGAAAAAAAGAACATCTTGAAGGGCTGAGAGAATAAAATTGTCAACCAATGATTTTATATATATTGGCATACCTTGGCATACCAATGCTGGTACTGGCATACCAGTACAATAAAGCAAATATCACAGTAGAGTCACACAAATTGTTCAGTTCCCAAATATTGGGATGGCCAAAAATTTCTTTGGTTTTTAAATAAATATAAAAGACACATTTTTCATTTGCACCAAGAACTTTACTGAGTAACAGTTTCACCTTTTGTTCCACTCTCTTTTGCCATTCTTCAGGCAACTTCTTAATTGTGTCTTCCAAAACCTTTTATCATTTTGAGCCAAGAACTCTTCCTGGTGCCTTTTACAGTCTTCCAGGAAACTGAAACTTTTTCCATTAAGAGAATTTTGTAAAGACTGAAATAAATGGAAATCCGAAGTTACAATGTCTGATGAGTATAGAAGATGAATCAGAACATCTCAACTAAGCTGTAACAGTTTTAGCCTATTCATCAAAGAAACATGCAGTTGTGCATAATCCTGATGGAAGATAATGCATCTTCTGTTGACTCACTCTTACACTTTTTGTCAAGTACTGCTTTGGTCTAACTGGGAGCACTCAGTCAGTTCAGTCGCTCAGTTGTGTCTGACTCTTTGTGACACCATGGGCTGCAGCACACAAGGCCTCCCTGTCCATCACCAACTCCCACAGTTTACCCAAACTCATGTCCATTGAGTTGGTGATACCTTCCAACTATCTCATCTTCTGTCATCCCCTTCTCCTTCTGCCCTCAATCTTTCCCAGCATCAGGGTCTTTTCAAATGAGTCAGCTCTTCGAATCAGGTGGCCAAAGTATCGGAGCTTCAGCTTCAACATCAGTCCCTCCAATGAACACTCCAAGGAGCCCAAGGGACTCTAAAAAGTCTTCTTTGACACCATGGTTCAAAAGCATCAATTCTTCAGCACTCAGATTTCTTTATAGTCCAACTCTCATATCCATACATGACTACTGGAAAAATCATAGACTTGGCGAGACAGACCTTTGTTGACCAAGTAATGTCTCTGCTTTTGAATATGCTGTCTAGGCTGGTCATAACATTTCTTCCAAAGAGCAAGCATCTTTTAATTTCATGCCTGCAGTCACCATGTGCAGTGATTTTTGGAGCCTCCCAAAATAAAGTCTGCCGCTGTTTCCACTGCTTCCCCATCTATTTACCATGAAGTGATGGGACCAGATGCCATGCTCTTAGTTTTCTGAATGATGAACATTAAGCCAGCTTTTTCACTCTCCTCTTTCATCCTCAAGAGGCTCTTTAGTTCTTCACTTTCTGCCATAAGGGTGGTGTCATCTGCATATCTGAGGTTATTGATATTTCTCCCGGCAATCTTGATTCCAGCTTGTGCTGCCAGCCCAGTGTTTCTCATGATGTCCTCTGCATATAAGTTAAATAAGCAGGATGACCCTTGACGTACTCCTTTTCCTATTTGGAACCAGTCTGTTGTTCCATGTCCAGTTCTAACTGTTGCTTCCTGATCTGCATACAAACTTCTCAATAGACAGGTCAGGTGGTCTGGTATTCCCATCTCTTGAAGAATTTTCCACAGTTTATTGTGATCCACACAGTCAAAGGCTTTGGCATAGTCAATAAAGTAGAAATAGATGTTTTTCTGGAACTCTTTTGCTTTTTCGATGATCAATAGATGTTGGCAATTTGATCTCTGGTTCCTTTGCCATTTCTAAATCCAGCTTGAACATCTGGAAGTCCCGGGAGCTGCGTTAGGTATTACTGACAAAAAGGAGGCACAGCCCCAACTCCCTCTCCTTATCCCGCAGGCATGGACCCAGGATGAAGGAGTTAGGCCTTGTGATTCTGACATTTTTTTTCCTCTCCTCGGCTGAGTTGACTGAAAATATTAAGGTGCTTATTGCTATTGAGGAGCATGAAAAGGCACAAAGCCTTCTGCAGCTGTGCTCAGAGATTCATAAAGTTTATCACTGACATTTGTTCAAGGACTTTTACAAGAGTGTTCCAGGGTGAGCACGTAGGCCGCAACTTGAGGCCATTGGAGGGATTCCTATCTGAGGCCTATTTGTGAGGAAAGTGTTTATGGCGAAGGAGTTTGCTGAATTTAGGGCTTAGGAATAATTAAAATAGTTAGAAGCTAAAGATTTAAGGAATGTTGTAATGTCAGCATATTCTACTATAGTTTATAGAGATTAGGAACTTTAAAGATATTAATAGCTAGAAGCCCTTCTTAAGAAATAGTGAGCTTAGGATACTAGGGGCAAACAGGACTCAGAAAGATAAGAAATAAACTGAGGAATGTGGTATGCAGCCTAGACATTAGCATGAGTTACAATGTATTCACATGGACACATGAGAAGAAGTAGATAAGAGAATCACTGAGGCAGGAACTCTTTTTGAGGGGCAACAATGACTTATGGAGACAACAAATCTGGGTCAGGGGAAACTGAAAATGTCAAACCTCTGACCTAACGCTTTTGTAAAAGTATAAAGAGAATCTTAAGCTTGAAATAAATTGCCAGTCCAAGAAAACTGAGAGGCTACCTCATTTCTCGCTGACACTGCTCATCTCTTCAGGTTGATTCCCTGGCTGCTGGAGCTGGACTCCCAGCACGGAAGCTCACAGTTCACATATTGTTGAAGCCTTGCTTAGAGAATTTTGAGCATTACTTTACTAGCGTGTGAGATGAGTGCAATTGTGCAGTAGTTTGAACATTCTTTGGCATTGCCTTTCTGAGGGACTGGAATGAAAACTGACCTTTTCTAGTCCTGTGGCCACTGCTGAGTTTTCCAAATATGCTGGCATATTGAGTGCAGCACTTTCACAGCATAATCTTTTAGGATTTGAAATAGCTCAACTGGAATTCCATCACCTCTATTAGGTTTGTTCATAGTGATTCTTCCTAATGCCCATTAAACTTCACATTCCAGGATGTCTGGCTCTAGGTGAGTGATCACACCATCGTGATTATCTGGGTTGTTAAGATCTTTTTTGTACAACTGTTCTGTGTAATCTTGCCACCTCTTCTTAATATCTTCTCTTTCTGTTAGGTCCATACCATTTCTCTCCTTTATTGAGTTCATGTTTGCATGAGATGTTCCCTTGGTATCTCTAATTTTCTTGAAGAGATCTCTAGTCTTTCCCATTCTATTGTTTCCCTAGTAGTACTGGGAGCACTACTTGTTGGAATTAATCATTTGGTTTTCCAGAAGACATTAATAGAGGACTCCCTTCCAATCCCACAGCATCACCTTTTCTGGATGAAGATTGGCATTTGGTGTGGTTGGTGATTGTTCAAGCACAATCTCTTCCATTCTACATTATGGTACAGTATGCAGTTTTCATCACCCGTAACACTTTTTTTTTTAAATGGAATGCTTTTGTCACATTTCAGTAGAGAATTGCATGTGGAAATATAGTCAAGAAGTTTTTCAGTTGATTTACGTGGAACCAAACATCGAAGCAATTAATATAACCAAGCTGGTGCAAATGATTTTCAATGCTTGATTTGGATATTTTGAGAATGTCAGCTAACTCCCACGTGGTATAACATTGATTGTTGTCAATTATGTCTTGATTTGATCACTATCAACTTCAAGTGGTCAAAACATCATCCAGAGAGAAATCTCCAGGAAGAAACTTTTCAAACCACTTTTAACAAGTTTGATTGGGGTCAGCACCTTCTAAATACATGGAACAAATCTTTGCTTTTCAGTTATGTTTTTACCTTTCTTTAAATAATACAGCATAACATGCCAAAAATGAGATTTTTTTTCTTCCATCTTCAACATTAAAATGACTACACAAAAATTCACCAATGTTGGTAAGTTTTTAAATGCATGCTGATATGAGAACTGTTACAATACAATCTAACAAAATTGCTTTGAATGAAATTAAAGACAACTAAGCACTACTAGAGTCAGGCTACAGAAAAAATGAATTAATTTTTTGGCTAACACAATACATACAAAGTTATGTTTACAGTATACTGTAGGATTCCCAGGTGGTGTGGCGGTAAAGAATTTGCCTGCCAATGCAGGAGACACAAGAGACATGCATTTGATCCTGGTTGGGAAGATCCCCTGGAGTGGAAACCCACTTCAGAATTCTTGCCTGGGAAATCACATGGACAGAGGAGCCTTGCAAGCTACAGTCCATGGGGTCACAAAGAGTTGGACACGACTGAGTGACTGCTGCTGCTGCTGCTGCTGCTAAGTCGCTTCAGTTGTGTCCGACTCTGTGCGACCCCACAGACGGCAGCCCATTGGGCTCTGCTATCCCTGGGATTCTCCAAGCAAGAACACTGGAGTGGGTTGCCATTTCCTTCTCCAATGCATGAAAGGGAAAAGTGAAAGTGAAGTCGCTCAGTCGTGTCTGACTCAGCGACCCCATGGACTGCAGCCTACCGGGCTCCTCTGTCCATGGGAGTTTCCAGACAAGAGTACTGGAGTGGGATGCCATTGCCTTCTCTGACTGAGTATGCACAAACTCATGTAGTCTATTAAGTGTGCAACATTATGTTTAAAAATACAATGTAAGGGGGCAGTCCCAAGATGGTGGAGGAATAGGACAGGGAGACCACTTTCTGGCCAACAAATTCATCAAAAGATCATTTGAATGCTGAGCAACTTCCATAAAACAATTTCTGTATGCTGGCGGAGGACACCAGGCACTCAGAAAGGCAGCCCATTCTCTTTGAAAGGAGGTAGGACAAAACTGCCAGCAGAGAAGTAGCCCAGCGGCTGGTATCCATCAGCAGCGAGGGGGGTCTGGACAGGGAAGTGTGGGTGGCATTATCGGTCCTGAGTGTAAGGACCAGGCCTGAATGCCCTGAGGACAATCTGAAGGGGCTAAGGTGAGATAGCAACCCAAACTATGAGATCGCCAGAAAGGAAAAAAAAAGAGAGAGAGAGAGAACTTTCCCACGAAAGGCTCTAACTCACAGCCTGGCCCCGCTCACAGAACAAAAAGATTGAGTGAATACCAAAGATTGAGTGAATACCCGGCTGCATATAGGCCCCTCCCCACCACCACGGGAGGCAGAAAAGCAGGTGTGCAACATCCAGAGCTGGAAGGCAAGGGACTGCTCTAATCTCAGCCCCTGAGACCAGCATCCTCCAGCAAACTGTGAGCAGGCTCCCAGTTGCTAATCACATCTTCCTGGGATCCTGGATGGTTGACATCTGCCAGGAGGGCCACAGCCTGAGATCAGTTCCCCAAAGGAGACATATGGCACACCTGTGACCGTGCTCTCGTGGTGCACCCGGGAAGCTGAGGGGCCGGGACCAAGGAGGTGATTAAGACACATGGCCCACCTGGGACAGTGTGCTCACCAAGCACCTGGTCACCTGAGCTGGTCAGAACTGGGAAGGGTACAAAATGCACACTCAACCGAGTCTGTGCCCTTGAGGAGCACCTAAGAACCTGAACCTGTGTGGCTTAGACCTGGGAAGTGCATGAAACATAGGGCCTTTTTGGACATTGCCCTGCAGAGCACCCTGGAGCCAGAGCAGTGCAGACCCAGAAAGCACAGGTCGCTGTGAGCTGGGGCAAAGCCAGTGCGGTCCATACACTGCGAGCACGCCCCCATACATGTCAGCAATATTTGTTTGCAGTGTTCCTCCCTCCACACAACACAACTGAACAAGTAAGCCTCAATAAGTGACCACCTTCACCCCCTTGTGTCAGAGCAGAAATTAGACACTAAAGGGACTTGCAAACAGAGGAAGTCAAAATAAACAAAATAGACAGAATCGCTCTGGAAGTGACAGGTGCAACAG
The DNA here is from genome assembly GCA_006410875.1 of Neotragus pygmaeus. NCBI lineage: Eukaryota > Metazoa > Chordata > Mammalia > Artiodactyla > Bovidae > Neotragus > Neotragus pygmaeus. The sequence goes on from SJYV01034183.1 coordinate 192,829, forward strand.
ATTAAAACCCTGTAGTTAACATTGACTAAGCACTGGAGGCGGCCTACAGACCTTGAGAATAAGTACAAGCTGGAACAAGGAACCATCTGAAACTGAACTGACCCCACACTGCCCACAACAGCTCCAGAGAAATTCCTAAATATATTTTTACTATTATCACTTTTTAATTTTTTTAATTCAAGTTCATTTCTCCTTTAATTTTCATTTTTATAACCTCCTGTTACCTTGCCCAAAAAAGACCCTATTTTTAAAGCAAACTTCATATATGTATTTTTCACAATTTTTGTGATTTCGTTTTGTATTTTTAATATTGTATTTTTGAGAGTCTAGCCTCTACACTAGATTTTTAATCTTTGCTTTTTGGTATTTGCTATCAGTTTTGTACCTTTAAGAATCTAATCTTCACTTTCACTTAGGGATGCGATTACTGACTTGATTGCTCTCTCCCGTTTTGACACTCCCTTTCCTCCCCTAGGCCACCTCTATCTCCTCCCTTCCCCTTCTCATCTCTACTTAACTCTGTCAATCTCTCTGGGTGTTCTTGGCTTTGGAGAACACTGAGGGAACTGATTACTGGCTAAATTGGTCTCTCCCTTTTTGACTCCCCCCTCTTCTCCTCTTGGTCACCTCTATCTCCCTCCTCCCTCTTCTCTTCTCTAAATAACTCTGTGACTCTCTCTGGGTGTTACAGACTATGGAAAGCACATAGGGAGTTGATTACTGGCTAAACTGCTCTCTCCCCTTTGACTCTCCCTCTTCTCCTCCTGGTGACCTCTATCTCCCTCTTCCTTTTCTCTTCCATGTAACTCTGTGAACATGTCTGGTGTCCCTTAACCGTGGAGAACTGTTTCACCATTAACTTAGATGTTTTATCATCTGTGCTGTATGGATGGAGAAGTCTTGAGGCTACTCTATGAATAAGACTGAAATTCGGAGGCAGGAGGCTTAACTCCAAAACTTGAGAACATCAGAGAACTCCTGATTCCAGGGAACACTAATAGACAAGAGATCATCCAAAAGCCTCCATATCTACCCTGAAACCAAGCTCCACCTAAGAGCCAACAAGTTCCATAAGAAGACATACCAGGCTAATTTTCCAGCAAAGCAGGAACACAGCCCTGAGCATTAACAGACAGGCTGCCCAAAGCCATACCAAAACCATAGACACCCCAGAACTCACTACTGGACACTTCAGTGCACTTCAGAGAGAAGAGATCCAGCTCCACCCACCAGAACACGGACGCAAGCTCCCCTAACGAGGAAACTTGACAAGCCACTAGTCCAGGGAGCAGGCTCCACAATAAAGAGGAACCACAAACTTCCAGCCTACAGAAAGGCCACCCCAAACACAGCAATCTAAACAAAATGAAAAGGCAGAGAACTATTCAGCAGGTAAAGGAACATGATAAATGCCCACCAAACAAAATGAGTAGGAGATATGTAGTCTACCTGAAAAAGAATTCAGAATGATAATAAAGATGATCCAAAATCTTGAAAACAAAATGGAGTTACAGATAAATAGAGACAAGGATTGAGAAGATGCAAGAAATATTACAAGGACTTAAAAGAAATAAAGAAGAGTCAATCAATAATGAATAATGCAATAACTGAGACCAACAGCACTCTGGACGGAACCAACAGTAGAATAACTGAGGCAGAAGATAGGATAAGTGAGATGGAAGACAGAATGGTAGAAATAAATGAAGCAGAGAGGAAAAAGTCCAGAAACAATAAATGCTGGAGACGATGTGGAGAAAAGGGAACTGTCTTACTGTTGGTGGGAATGCAAACTAGTACAGCAACTATGGAGAACAGTGTGGAGATTTCTTAAAAAACTGAAAATAGAACTGCCATATAACCCAGTAATCTCAATGCTGGGCATACACACCAAGGAAACCAGAATTGAAAGAGACATGTGTACCCCAATGTTCACTGCAGTACTGTTTACAATAGCTAGGAAATGGAAGCAACCTAGATGTCTACTGGCAGATGAATGGATAAGAAAGTTGTGGTACATATACACAATGGAGTATTACTCAGCTATTAAAAAGAACACATTTGATCAGTTCTAATGAGGGAGATGAAACTGGAGCCTATTATACAGAGTGAAGTAAGTCAGAAAGAAAAACACCAACACAGTATACTAATGCATATATATGGAATTTAGAAAGATGGTAATGACAACCTTATATGCTAGACAGCAAGAGACACAGATCTACAGAACAGACTTTTTGACTCTGGGGGAAGGTGAGGGTGGGATAATTTGAGAGAATGGCATTGAAACATGTATATTACCATATGTGAAATAGATCACCAGTCCAAGTTTGATGCATGAAACAGGGTACTCAAAGCTGGTGCACTGGGATGGCCCGGAGGGATTGGATGCAGAGAGAGGTGGGAGGGCAGTTCGAGATAGGGGACACATGTACATCCATGGCTGATTCATGTCAATGTATGGCAAAAAACCACCACAATATTGTGAGGTAATTAGCCTCCAATTAAAATAAATAAGATTTAAAAATTCAACGTAAATATCTTAACAAATACTTAACTGCTAAAAAATGCTGATTATCTGCTGCTGCTGCTGCTAAGTCATTTCAGTCGTGTCCGACTCTGTGCAACCCCATAGACGGCAGCCCACCAGGCTCCCCCGTCCTTGGGATTCTCCAGGCAAGAACACTGGAGTGGGTTGCCATTTCCTTCTCCAATGTATGAAAAAAAGTGAAAGTGAAGTTGCTCAGTCGTGCCCGACTCTTAGCGACCCCATGTATCGCAGCCCATCAGATCATCATCTGAGCTATCAGCAAGTCAGAGTGGTAACATCAAAGATGACTGATCACAGATCACCATAACAAATACAGTTAAAAAAAAAAAAAGCTTGAAATATTGTTAAGAATTATCAAAATGTGAGAGAGATATTAAGTGAGCAAATGGTGCTGGAAAAATGGCTCTGATAGACATGTTCAGTGCAGGGTTGCCACAAAACTTCAATTTGTAAAATATACAGTTATCTATGAATTGTAATAAAGCAAAGTACAATAAAATGAGGTATGCCTATATCTTGAAAAGAATAAAAGATTACTTTTATTACTTTTATATTTTTTTCTTCTTTTAATTTCTTTTTAATACATATGACTGTTTCATCAAAAACTGATAACACTGTCTTCTGGAATTTACAATATATGTAAGTGCAATACAGTCAATGCATGCATACTCAAAGAACTGCTCAGTCATCTTCGACTCTTTGCAACCCCATGGTTATGTGTGTGCTCAGTCACTCAATAGTGTCCAACTCTTCACAACCCCATGGACTGTAGCCCGTCATGCTCCTCTATGGAATTTTCTGGGCAAGAACACTTAAGTGGGTTGTCATTTCCTTTTCCCGAGGGTCTTCCCAACCTAGGGATGGAACCTGTCTCTTGCACCTCCTGCACTGGCAGAAGGATTCTTTACCATTGTGCCTCAAGCCTACAATGACCTAAATTTGTACCTTAATAATATAAAAAAAAAGAAAATTGAAGTTCTATAACTTAAAAAGCAGAAAAATAGAGATTAGAGCATAAATCGATGAAACAGAATATAGAATAAATCAGTAAGATCAAAAGCTGGCTCTTTGAGAATAATAAAATCAATAAAACTCTAGCCAGATTGATCATGAAGAAAAAAAGAAAATAAATTACCAACATCAGTAAAGAATGAGGTAACATGTGCTTAGTCACTCAGTCATGCCCAACTCTTTGCGACCCCATGGACTGTAGCCCGCCAGGCTCCTTTGCCTATGGGGATTCTCCAGGCAAGAATACCTGAGTGGGTTGCCATGCTCTCCTCCAGGGGATCTTCCCAACACAGGGATTGAATCCAGGTCTCCTGCACTGCAGGTTCTTTACCGTCTGAGTCACCTAACTACACATAATTAAAACTGGAGAGGATGTATTTTTGGCATAATAGCATGAAGAGTACCATGTAATGGTTCCCCAGAGAAACTGGAGAAAATTAATTGCAAAAAATCATTAAAATCTAAGAGTACACAGCAAACAACAACAACAACAACAACAACAACAACTCAGTAAGAACAGTAAGAGTATGTGGGATTTGAACCAAGACATCCCTCCTCTAGCTCAGAAAGAGAGAAATTCCATTCTAGACCAAGGCAGTCAAGGAAACAGCACTCTGTCCCCAAGTCAGAGGGCTTCCTTTCTAGGAAAAGCAGGACGTCAGCATTTCTCACTCTTCCCCCAACTACAAAAGCTCAAGTTAAGGGATGGATAAGTGCACCGAAAATGTGAGAGCTCCTTTCTTCAGAATGGCACCCACTCATAGGACAGAGGCTGTTTCTTGGGCAGCACCACTGAGAATATAATGCTCTTTTCAACTGTAATTTTTAAATCCCTCAATTCTACTGAGATAGGAGGACTGTTTCCTCTGCAAAGTGGAAGCAATTAGTGAATAGGAGGTCATATGATCATGAATGTCTCTGGAATATTTTCTTCATGAGCAAGGAAAAAATCTGCCTTTAGCACTTCATGAGCTTTCAGATAATTTGAAAACAGCAAGAATTTCCAGTTATTTTCATTGAATTAGTATTGAATAAGACAAAAAGTTAATTCCTACCATCTCAGAAAAGAAAGAGAAATTGTATGGCCATACCAGTATATGAAATTTCAGTGAATATTCCAATCTTTAAACAGTATATTTATTAAAAATAGATAAAACTTATTTTCTGATAACCAGTTAAGTACCCTTGAAAAGAACCTATTGAAAGCTTAGCAAAGTTGCTATTCCCCACGATGGCAATCTTTGAACTGAACAGAAGAGAAATCACGAAGAATGAGAGAGGCACAAACTTGGTGGGTTTTTTTTTTTTTTTCAGAATTTAATATTAAAAAAATATATATGAAAGTTATTAAAAAATCTTAAAAGGTTCATTCTGGGGCCAAATGCTACCACTGAAACTTTTCTTGTAATTGATCTAAGGTAAAAAGTAAAAGTTATATAAAAACTAGTGGTGACAGCTGTCCAACATAAAGCCTACCTGCAAAAAGGCAGGGCAGAATGAGCTGACTTGAGCAAATATCCACACCACGACCTTAGTAACAAGTTTCAAATGCTTTCAGTTTCCAAGGTTGAAGAGGAGGATCATCTTGCATGCTTAGATTCTACTTCTTCAAGAATCCACTGAATACCATTCAAAAAACCAGTTAAAGTTTCAGCCTCGGTGTCCTGGACCTATGAGCAAATAAAAAGAGATCATTTGTTACTAAGAAACTATGCACAAATACTTATAATTATGTGGGACATTTTTCTGGACACTCAAAAACGAACAGGACTAAAAAAATCCCAGTAAACTGTGGATAAATAACCAAGTTTTGTCTTCTAGAGAGTTTAGATTAAAAATACCATCTTTTCTGTCTTATAATTACTATCAATATGAGATTTATTACTTTCTTGGAACTCAGCTTTGATATCAAATATCTCCCACTGATTAAGCTACTAAAACTGACTTTTAGAATGCTATTCTTTTAAAAAGAATAAGAAAGAATAAAGAAAAATAAAATCAATTAGAAATTAGAGTGAGAGATGGTATGGGGAGGGTGGTGGGAGGGGGGTTCAGGATTGGGAACTCATGTACACCCGTGGCGGATTCATGTTGATGTATAGCAAAACCAATACAGTATTGTAAAGTAAAATAAAGTAAAAATGAAAAAAAAAAGAAAAAGAAATTAGAGTGAAAAATAAAATGAGATTTTTCTCACTAGAGAAAACAGAACCTTACCATCCATGGGTAGTTTAGATGATTCAGATGCAGCTCATGGGCCAAATAAAAACAGGGCATTCTTTTTACATTAGCTTGAGAAATACAAGATAAAACCAACATTGGTCTCCCGGAAGATCCAAAAGCTGGATCAGTCATTGCCATAATACGAGAAAATTCATCTTGCCATTCATGTCCTAAGGAATGTAGTTAAAATCCTTAATTTTCATTACTTAAAAATTAAAAAATTGAAAACTATAAAAATTACCAGGATCCAAATATAATAAACTGCATCTATCCTTCTATTGCTTTGTTCATTTACTGATCTTTCATAAAACTACATTAATTAGCCTTGCAAGGATCAGAATTTAGATGAAATCAGAGAGAACAAAAAAGTACCACTTACACATTTCTATGGTTTAAAAGCAAAACTACTCTGATAAAAGTATTTTCTTCTCACAAATTCTGTAGCCATCACTACCCTTTCTTTCAAAGGCCAGAGTTTCTAAAATTTAAACATATGATTGAGTCTAGCTTTTTTATTGAAACTGAAAATCTCTGCCTTTCAGTGGAGTGGCAGTCATTGACATTTGGTGGTGGGCAGAATTCTAAAATAACCCTAAAAACTAAAAATCTTTTCTATTCCCTCCTCTGAGTGTGGGAAGAATCTGTAAACACATGGGATATCACCAACATGGTTAGGCTATATTAGAAGACACAGCTGACAGGGAGACTATAATCAGTGAGCCTAGTCTAGTCAGGTAAGCCCTTAAAATAGATGAGATTCTTCCTAGTCAGAGAGATCCTCCATTGCTGGATTTGAAGACAGAGGGGTCACATGGCAAATGAAGATAGCCTGTGAAGCTGAGAGCAGCCCCCAGTTGACAGCCAGCAAGAAAACAGGGGCCTCAGATCTACAAAAGCAAGCTGAATTCAGTCAATAATCTGAGTGAGCTAGACAGCAGACTTTTCCCCAGAACCTCCAGAAAGGGATGTAACCCATCTCTCACCCTAATTTCAGCCTATGAGACACTTGGCTGAGAACCCAGCCATGCTGTATTCAGACTTCTGACATAAAGAACTCTGAGCTAATAAATAGATGCATTTTTAAGCCATCAGGTTGGCAGTAATTTGTTATATATTAATAGAAAACAAACAAACACTGAATGTAATTATCAACACAGTACATTTAAATCTATCACATATTTACTGAATTTTAACTTGTCCCATCTATTCTTTGTTCCTTGTGCCCTCTTTTCCTGTGATCTTTTGAACTGACTTCTTTAATGATTACATTTTATCTTCACTACTGGCTTATTTAATTATATCTCTGTTAAACTTTTTTGGTGGTTGGTTGCTCAAAGATTTACAAAGTATATTTTAAACTTACAACAGTCTACCTTTAAAAAGTATTATATAACTTCACATATAGAACCTTACAACATTTCCATTTCTGACTTTCCATGCTGTGTAATATTGTTACAATATATTTAATTTTTTTAAATATCATGTTTTCCTTTAAATAATGATAAATTGAACTTAGAAAAAAATATTTTATGTATAGCTATACTGTTTCTATCTCAAGGCTTTTTCTTTCTGTAAATGTAGTTTTCTACCTGGTATACTATTCTCCCTGAAGTTTCCTTTAATATTTATTGTAATAAAAATTTGCTGACTGAATTTTCTCAGATTTTGTCTAAAAAAAATGCCTTGATTTTGCCTTCATTTTGAAAGATATCTTTGCTAGATATTATCCTCCCCACCCCACCCTTTGCAATACTATACATATTTCCCTTCATTACTATCTCGTTTACAGCAAAATTCTATCAGAAAGTCTCTGTTCTTATCTTTGGTCCTCTGTATGTATGTTTTGCTTTGCCCTGGCTGCCTTCAAGATATTCTCTTCATCTTTTGTTTTCACCAGTTTGGCTATGATGTATCTGTATTTTTTTATTTATAACATCTGGACTTCTTTGAGAATCTTTGATCTGTGGTTTATTGTCTTTCAGTAATTTTGAAATAGATTTGGTCATTATTTATTCAGAAATAATAAATTTTTATTTATTAAAAATTTTCCCTGTTCTTACTTTTTCCCTGTTCTTACTCCCTTCATATTTTGGGACTCCAATCACATATAAATTGAATCAGGGGTCCACATACCACACACTATAGATATTTTTATAAGTAAGTATTTTGGCAAAAACCACCAAGCCCATTCATTCGCAAACTGTCTATGGCTACTTTTGCACTATAGTATCAGAGCTGAAGTGTAAGAGATTATATGGCTCACATGCCTAAAATATGTACTACCTAGACCTTTAAGAAAATGTCAGTCCCTGAGTTAGAACACTTCATTAGTTTTCCCCGGCTCTTGCTCTGCCCTCCACTACCAATTTTTTTCCTTTTTAAAAATTTTTATTTTTTAATTAATTTCTGGCTGTGCTGGGTCTTCGTTGCTATGTGGGCTTTTCTCTAGTTGTGGCAAGTGGGGGCTACTCTCTAACCGCACTACACAGGCTTATCACTGCAGTGCCTTCTCTTGTTGCAGAGCACAGACTCTAGGGTGCATGGGCTTCAATAACTGCAGCACACAGGCTCAGTAGTTGTGATTCCCAGGCTCTAGGACAAAGGCTCAGTTACTCCGTAGCATGTGGGATGTTCCTGGACCAGGGATCAAACCCATGTCTCCTGCACTGACAGGTGGATTCTTGACCACTGAACCACCAGGGAAACCCATCTCTTTAATTTGAGTAATTTCAATTGATCTATCTTCAGATTCACAAATGGTTTCCTTTGTTGATATGTCCACTGAAGGAACCACTCATCTGTTTTATTTTTGGTATTTAGCAAACCCATTTTACTTTTTCATAGTTTCTTTCCCTCTGCTGAAAATCTCTATTTGTTTACATATATTGGTCACTTTTTTTACTAGATTCTTCAACATATTAATCATAGTTCTTTTTATGTCCTTTTCTGAGGGTGCCAATATTGAGGCCATTTCTGGGTCTAGTTCCATTGACTGTTTTATCTTTTAAAAATGGGTCATTTCTTTTTTTTTTTTTGTATCTTATACTTTTTAATTTAATGCTAGATGTTTTATGTGGAAGAACAGAAGAGATTGAGGTAAAAAGGATTTACTTCTACAAATGGGTATGCTTCTTCTCCTGTTAGGCCATTCATGCAGTGAGACAAGTCCAATTAGTCAATAGTTGAGCTGCATTTGGATTTGTTGTTATAGATAATTTCAGTGCACTATAAACTGTAAATGCTTTCAACAGTGGACTGCTTCTACCTTTTTCCAAGTGAGAATAATATATTGCATATTTGTGCCCTACCTTGTTCACAAAGTGTTTGGGAAAGAAATTACAATTTCGGCTTATGGCCCAATAGTATTCTATTTTCATGTTATTTATTAATGTGAATGGCAATTATTCAGAATATATGGAGAGTGTTCTTAACTAATCCACTTTATTAAACACTCCACCAACTCCACCAACTCTACTAACTCACAATCTATTATCTGGATGATTAAAATAACCTAAAATTTTTCATTTATCTGTATAAATTATTTGAATAAGGCCAAAAGCAAACAAAGTGTCAATAACTAAAAGTACAGAAGCATGAAACAACAAAAAATACTATGTAGTTATAGTAGCAAACTTCAGTGCGCATCAGAATTCTGTAAAGTTTGTTTAAAAAAACAGAGCCAAGACACAACCCACATCTATGAGTTATAATCCATCAGGATAGGAATCAGGCTGCCATGTTTTTAACAAGATCCGCAGGTGATCCTAACGCACATCAAGGTTTGAGAATCCAATATTGACAGTAATAATATTAACAGAATCACACTGATAAAATTAGCCACGATATTCTTAATAAGCCATAATAAAGCCTATAAAAATATTTTATTATTTGCTTTGCAAAGAAAGTGTTTTTAAAAAGAAAATAAGATAATGCTTACTTTTATGAGCTTCAGCATTTGCAACATAGATGAACCCATCAACAACTTCACACACCTTCTGAATTTGTGGAATTACACTGTACCGGCTCCCTTGTTGATCATCCCCTTCATTTTGTATATTGAACATCTTGTTAACTGCACTTGTATGTTCTTCTCTTGCTCTATCTCTTTCCTTTCTATAAGAAAAAATGTAAATATAAAACATAAATAGACACTAAACAGGCTTCACCCCCTCTAAAATATTCTATTACTGATGTCTCAGGTAGGCTGCTAAGTAGGTAGTCTTACCTTGTAGTTGAGTATAGTATTAGGATGTTGAATTTATGTTGATTGTTCAACTGAAAACTAACTCCTGATCCAATACCTAAAGGAGAAAATTACGGTTATCAAAATAAAAAATAAAGATAGCAAAAGATGACAATGCAAAAATTACTTAATATAAAAAGAGCAAACAAAAAACTATGACAAGTTATATATAGCTTTGGAATAAAATGTTTATGTTGAGGAAAAGATGCTATATGCAATTTTCATTCACAATATAGTAAATTATGGATACAGAATAAAAAACTCTTAGGCTTTAACATTGCTTTTTTTAACCATCATTACTATCATCATTAACTTTATTATCATCCTATCAATAGCAGCTGCATCATAACAACTTCTACTTACACTCAAGACTGACTTAGTTTCACTTTTTTTATGTTTCTCATTAGTCTCATACTCCACGTATACATTCAGCCAAATGCACTCTGAAAAGGCATTTTAAAATTCATGGTGTCTTAGAAAATTGAAGAAATACGGCAAACACTGAAATTTGGAATTAGATTTGAGCTAAAATTTGTCACATATACCCATGTTTCTGTGAGCCTTGGTTTTGACACTGAAATATAAATACACATTTTTTAGAGTTATTGTAAGCATTACATACATAACTGGTAAGTAACAGGTGCCAAATATTACTTCTTACTATATTTTATATCTAAATCATTCAACACTATTATTTGTCCTCCTTTCTTAACTCTTTCCTTCCTTTGTGTTAACACTCAGGGGTTGATTCTCCTCTTGCCTTCTGCAAAGATCTCCTCTTTGGCTTTGTGTCTTTTTGCTATATATTAATAAACATCCTTTTAGATCTGTTTACTCCTCTCCATTCCCAACCCACACCTTTAATTTAGATATCATAATCTCTCACCTGAACTTCAGTAATCATTTCTAACTATGCTCCTAAATCCACTTCTGTTCCCTACTGTCCAATCTTCTGACAGCAGCTGGAGAGATTGCTTTAAAATGTCTTTAATTATGTCTCTTCAAAGCTGCTGCTCTTCAGATAAATAAAACTTTAACATAATATGGCCTCTACTTACTCATTGTGTTGTGCTTAGTCACTCTGTTGTGTCCGACTCTGTGTGACCCCATGGACTGTAGCCCACCAGGCTCCTCAGTCCCTGGGGATTCTCCAGGCAAGAATACTTGAATGGGTTGCCATGCCCTTCTCCAGGGGATCTTCCCAACCCAGGGATTGAACCCAGGTCTCCTGCATTGCAGGTGATTCTTTGCTATCTGAGCCACCAGAGAAGCTCAAGAAAAACTCCATATTTCATATCCTTAATCCCTGCATTATAACCAATCTAGACATTTAAAGAAGCCATGCCATACTATCTTACATCACCACTTCAGGCAACACATTATATAGAGATCCTACCAGGGTCTGTAAGCATTTCAGGCAAAGTGGCCCTAGTCTTTCAGCACCAGGGGACTTCCCAAAGATATCATAAAAACATTCTACCATGTTGGGAAAGATGGAAGTCAGGAGAAGGGAACAACAGAGGACGAGATGGTTGGATGGTGTCACTGACTCAATGGATATGCATTTTGAGCAAGCTCCAGCAGATGGTGAAGGAAGCATGGCATGCTGCAGTCCATGGGATTGCAAAGAATCAGACATAATTGAGTAACTGAACAACAACCATGTCTCTGATCTTTGTTTTCATCAGTTTAACTTCCAGAAACTACCTTCTCAACACATCTAACCTCAGTCCAATAAGATTTGCATGCTGTTTTGCCCCACCTTGCCAATGACTCATCCTTTTATCCTTCCCTGACCTTGCAGGATCTGAAGCACAGTTAGACTGGCAATTTCAAACAATCACAATTACTCTGCAGAATGAAATGGCTATTTCATAATCAGCCAATTCCCCCCATCCCCCGCCTCTTATTGAAATGGGATCCTTCCACCTCATGACCCAACCTGAAACTGGCCTGTGCCTAGGTGCTGCTTTTCTTGCAGTGGGCTTCCAGTAACTAAACTGCTTATTCTCTCACATCTCAGGGTACAGAGATAAGTATTCTCTTTACTTCTCAATGCCATGTCTTAAACCATTACTCACCAACCCTTTTGAAAAAACTCCACCTCTTCGAGACACACACACCATTTAGCTCTAATACCATCTCCCCATCCTTAACCTGGTCACTTATGAATCTACTTTTGATAATCCCTTTCTCCAAACATTCACTGAAGATTGTATCACCTGGCTCACAATATTCTTTATTCTCAGAAACTTCCAAGTTCACATGGACTTCATATGATTCCCAAATCTTCATTTCTAGCCCAGATCTTTGAGACATGAATGCATAAAGTATTCCATAAAATCATTCATTTATTCATCAAATACATATTGAATATCTACTATGTGCCTAGCACTACGGATACAACTAAGAATAAAGCTGACAAGAGACTTCCCTGGTGGTCCAGTGGTTGAGAATCCATCTGCCAACGCAAGGGATATGGTCCGGAATGATTGCACATGTCGCAGAGCAACCAAGTCTGTGCACCACAACTACTGAGCCTGAAAGCTGCAACTACTGAGCTTGAATGCTGTAACTACTGACGCCTGCATATCTAAAGCCCATGCTCTGCAACAAGAGAAGCCGCCACTATGAAAGTAAGAGCCAGAAACCAGGAATTATCCTTATTACTGCTGATACACATTGAGTCAATTACATATCCTTCATATTTTATCACAATATTATAGTGGTTTCTTAGTGGGTATTCATGCCTTTGGAGCCCCTTCTAATCAATTTTCCACTCAGGAGGCAGTGATCTGTCTAAAATACCATCTTGATCATCTTACTTTTCTGCTTCAAAACCTTCAACATAATGCTTAAGTTTGACATATAAACATCTTCTCACCTGGCCCCACTCTAGACACACAGAGCTACTTCAAGTGGGTCATGCACACCCAGAACTTTGAGAATTTAGAGATGCAGTTCTCACTGCTTAGAATATTTTACCCTTTTTTTGATGGCTTACCCCTGCTTATTAAAATGACTCATATAAGGCATCATGTTCAATGCAGAGCCTTCTATGACCCTTACCTTTCTACACAGAAGCTCATTACACCATATTCTAATCACCTGTATACATGTCTTTGCCCTCACCTAGACTAATCACCTTTCAGGGCAAAGAGGAGATTTTTGATGTTGTTTGTTTTAAATCACTGCATCTTTAGTATCTAATAGGTACCCTCAACAAATGAAAAAGTAAAGCAGAAGCTAGACCACTATTACACGTTTATTATAAATCCTACTTACCAAATTAACTACATGGTTGTTGTTCCTGTTGTTTTTCATAGAAATAAAGGTAAGGTGACAGTTTAGCTCTTTTTTGAAATTCTAAGACATATCAAAGTACTCTGAATATAGTAGATGCTGAATGGTTTTTACTGTAACATTCTTTTAAAATATGGCACAACATTTTGACAACATACAATTTGCTTTCACATAATCTCATATTTTAGACTGAGGAAGTAAGAGNAGTTTAGCTCTTTTTTGAAATTCTAAGACATATCAAAGTACTCTGAATATAGTAGATGCTGAATGGTTTTTACTGTAACATTCTTTTTAAAATATGGCACAACATTTTGACAACATACAATTTGCTTTCACATAATCTCATATTTTAGACTGAGGAAGTAAGAGAAAGGTTACCTCTTATAAAAAAGTAAATTAATTCTTTCAGTCCATAGAGACATGAGGGCTCCCATCCATCAAATTAGTACATTTCATTACATCAAAGAGTTAAATAAAAAACTAATTTTTTTCTATGTAATACTAGAGTCAAGCTCAAAGTGTTTGAATTATTATGAATTGTACATTAACATGAAAATTACCATCAATCTGCCTCTGAGGCAAACCAGCTGTCGGGCAAAGTTCCTCAGAAGACATTAAACTCAACACCAAAGATGTATTTAGTTCTTCCAAACCTGGTCCAAACATGGCAAATCGCGGTTCATTCTGAATGATCAATGAGTGTAAAAATGAGGTGACAGCTCCATACATAGGACGGCTAGATTTTGAGGATCTTCTTGTATGTGGACAGCACATTTTATAGCTGCATAAAATTGTCATAATTAGAAAATTAACACAAATATTTACTTAGCCATTTATTCATTCAACAATATATAATGCATCAAAAACTTGCTAGACAAAAGGGATACAATAGTTACTGTCCTAATCCTCATAGAGGGCAGTGGAGGACAGATACTATTATATCAATAATACATATGTCAAGTGCCGTGATAGAAAAAGCACAAGGTGCTATGTGAGTGGTAGTGGTTAAGTAATTGAGGAAGTCTTCCCCAGGAAGTGGTTACTTTCTATTTTTTCATTTAGATTCTCTCATGAAACACTTGGTCTAACGTGTTTTAATGGTTAAAATTCACTACATAGAGCAGTGATTCTCAACCTGGGGAGATTTTGCACCCCCTGGGAACACCTGCTAATGTCTGGAGACATTTTTGTTATCACAACTACAGGGGGAGTAGGACAGTGCTACTGACATACAACAGATTCTGGGATGCTATTAAACATGCTACAATGCACACACAAGACAGTTCCCATAACACCTGGTGCAAAATGTCAATAGTGCCAAGACTGAGAAACCCTGCACTAAACTACATAGATAGCACAAACATGTCCTCAGAGGTAAAAAAGAAAAAAAATACTAAAAGCTACCAATATAACTGAATTTCTTAAGAGTACTTCCATTAACACTAACAGTTCAATAAGTACTTTTTACAGGTTACCTAGCAAACTAAGAATCATGTGAAAGAAACAACTTTTTCAATAGCCATAAATTTCTAAACAAGTGATTCAACATGTCATTGAAAATTAAAACAAAGTTGCTCANTTAAGAGTACTTCCATTAACACTAACAGTTCAATAAGTACTTTTTACAGGTTACCTAGCAAACTAAGAATCATGTGAAAGAAACAACTTTTTCAATAGCCATAAATTTCTAAACAAGTGATTCAACATGTCATTGAAAATTAAAACAAAGTTGCTCAAATCTAAATAAAACCTAAAACCCTTTAAGTCAAGCTGGTTAAGACAACCACTAACTTTATATCATCTTTACTTAGGAATCTTGTAATTTAACAAGGAAAAAAAAAGTCAACTTGTAGCTGGGTAGATCTGGCCAAGCCTCACCACTTTAATTAGTCATATAAGTCACTTAGAGTCTGAACTTCAGTTTTTTAAATTTGCATTATTTGAGCCATAACAATCAACCCAAGATCACAAGAATCAGAAATAATTTATATGCTCACAAATGGTCATGTTATTTGCCACTAAATCGTTTCTCTCCAACCACATGGACTGCATGCAGCACGCCAGGCTCCCCTGTCCTTGACTATCTCCCAGAGTTTGCTCAGATTCATATCCATTGAGTCAGATCACAAATGTTCGTTACTATGATTATTACTATCCCTGTGAAAACATGGTTCCACAGCACCACAGATACACATGATGTCTTGGCTGGCTGTGGGACAATGAAGAAGTAACCAGCAACTGAGACTAAAGTGCTGTGCTGTTTAGCCACTAAGTTGTGTCTGACTTTTGAGTACCTGTGGAGTATAGCCTGTCAGTCTCCTCTGTCCATGGGATTTTCCAGGCAAGAATACTGGAGTGGGTTGCCATTTTCTCCTCCAGGGCATCTTCCTGACCTAGGGATTGAACCTGCATCTCCCGCACTGCAGAAGGATTCTTTACCACTGAGCCATCACTTGTTAAAATTATACACATGCATATTTTAGTCAACGAGTCTTACAAGACTTGATGTAATGGCATCTGTATTGGAATAAGGATTCTAAATAACTTAAAATATGGGGGAAAAAATAAAAACCACATGTAGCTAGTAAGTCTAGGACAGGAAAACAATCCTCACCTAAAGCACAAATATTCTTTTTTTTTAGGTGCTATCTTCTGTCACAGACTTTTTTTTTTTNCTGAGCGCCAAAGAATTGATGCTTTTGAACTGTGGTATTGGAGAAGACTCTTGAGAGTCCCTTGGACTACAAGGAGATCCAACCAATCCATTCTGAAGGAGATCAGCCCTGGGATTTCTTTGGAAGGAATGATGCTAAAGCTGAAACTCCAGTACTTTGACAACCTCATCGGAAAAGTTGACTCATTGGAAAAGATTCTGATGCTGGGAGGGATTGGGGGTAGGAGGAGAAGGGGACGACCGAAGATGAGATGGCTGAATGGCATCACCAACTCAATGGACATGAGTTTGAGGAACCATGAGAACCCTCTACTCATAAATCCAACTAATTGAATCAACTGCTCCAGGTCCCATGCATGGTGTATAGACAAGGAATTTTTTTTTTCTTTTTGAGATAGTCTCCATTTTATTTGTAGGACAGAAATTCAAAATCACTGGGGCAGGAATGACTGGAGTATTTGCATTTTGCAAGATGCACTTTTGGTTCTTTGCACTTGAAATCATTTTAAAAAAAAAATCTGTGTGTCAGTCACTCAATCATGTCCAGCTCTTTGTGACCCCATGGACTGTAGCTCATCAGGCTCCTCTGTCTANAATGACTGGAGTATTTGCATTTTGCAAGATGCACTTTTGGTTCTTTGCACTTGAAATCATTTTAAAAAAAAAATCTGTGTGTCAGTCACTCAATCATGTCCAGCTCTTTGTGACCCCATGGACTGTAGCTCATCAGGCTCCTCTGTCTATGGAATTCTCTAGGCAAGAGTAATGGAGTGGGTTGCCATTTCCTTCTCCAGGGGATCTTCCCGACCTAGGGTTCAAACCAANGCTTACTTGTCCTGGCTTCTAAGATCCGTAAGATAGAGAGCCCAAGGCGGAGCACTCTCCGATATTCAAAGGGACTCTGGCGGCCTAACATAGATGGTGCGAGTTCCTTGTCTGGAACTTTATTGGCTTTCCACGTAAACCAAGTTATTCAGCCTCTTTTCCCCACTTAATTTTCCTACTACACTATTTCTTCCTAATCTTATATCTCTAAATAAATAAGTTTTTCCTCGCCTATCCGTCTCCCCTTCGGATCACCCTCAATCCACCAGGGCTGGACCCCAGCAAAGAGCCTCTTGATGAAAGTGAAAGAGTGAAAAAGCTGGCTTAAAACTCAACATTCAGAAAACTAAGATCATTGCATTCGGTCCCATCACTTCATGGGAAATAGATGGGGAGGCAATGGAAACAGTCACAGACTTTATTTTGGGGGGCTCCAAAATCACTGCAGATGGTGACTACAGCCATGAAATTAAAAGATGCTTGCTCCTTGGAAGAAAAGCTATGACCAACCTAGACAGCATATTAAAAAGCAGAGACATTACTTTATCAACAAAGGTCCATCCATCTAGTAAAAGCTATGGTTTTTCCAGTAGTCATGTATGGATGTGAGAGTTGGCCTATACAGAAAGCTGAGCACCAAAGAATTCATGTTTTTGAACTGAGGTGTTGGAGAAGACTCTTTGAGAGTCCCTTGGACTGCAAGCAGATCCAACCAGTCCACCCTAAAAGAAATCAGTCCTGAATATTCATTTAAAGGACTGATGCTGAAGCTGACAACTCCAATACTTTGGCCAACTGATGTGAAGAACTGATTCATTGGAAAACATCCTGATGCTGGGAAAAATTGAAGGCGGGAGGGAAGGGGATAACAGAGGATGAGATGGTTGGATGGCATCACCAACACGATGGACACAAATGTGAGTAGGCTCTGGGAGTTGGTGACGGACAGGGAGACCTGGCATGCTGCAGTCCATGGGGTCACAAACAGTCAGACAAGACTGAGTGACTGAACTGAAAGATAACTGAAACATTCCTGTATATTGAAGCCACCAACTTGCTACACAATTACAGTTAATTTGCTTAATTTTGTTTTGGATTTTTAGGAGTTTTAATTTTTGATGTTATCTTATTTTTTAAAAACTGCAAAAATGTAGTATGTGATTCCCAAGCCAATGGACAAATTCACCATATATTCAGAGAAGTCTAGTTTACATCCTGATCCCCTACATCTGATTCCGCTCCCCCATCTCCTCCTTTCACCATAGATAACCATTTTTTAAAGTTTTTTTTTAATATAAACAAGGTTATACAAACACACTTATACTCTTTCTTAAATAGTACTGTATACCTTTTCCACCTTTCCACTTAATACCACTCCATAGCATTTTAAAGAAATATTCCTGTTCTATAAAGCTACATGCTACTCAGTCATGTGCATTTACCACAGTTTAATCTATTTTTAAACAGGGTATGCATAATATTTAGATGACTAATATTTATTAAACACATCTGACTTGTGAGTTAAATGTGAGACCAAAAGTTAAGTGTGAGACCAGAAGCCCAGTAAATGAAGCTGAATGGTAACTGTGGAAGTTGGTATATTATAGCAGGTATAGACACATTTGGAGAATGGGGCTGAAAAACTTCCAAAATTTTTAGGTTTTCTTCCAGCCATACTAATTGTAAACATTTAAGATGCCTATACAGTCAGCGATTTCCTCTCTGAAAACTGCTTCCCACTTAGAATGCCAGCACCATTTGAACTAAGCAAACGTTAGTAAGTGCTCACTAGCCAGAACAAGAACCAGCCATTTGGGAATTCCCAGGCAGCCCAGTGGTCTGAAAGCCTAGTTTCAATCCCTGGTCAGGGAACTAATATTCCAAAAGGGACGAGGCCAAAAGAACGGGGAGTTAATTATTCTGGTTGATGAGTAAGGCGGATACTCACTTCAGTTGCTCAGTCATGTCTGACTATGCAACCCTAGGGACTATAGCACACCAGGCTTCCCTGTCCAGAACCAACTCCAGGAGCTTGCTCAAACACACGTCCTTTGAGTCCATGATGCCATCCAACCACATCTCATCCTTTACTGCCCTCTTCTTCTCCTGCCTTCAATCTTTTCCAGCATCAGGGTCTGTGTAAATCAGTCAGTTCTTCGCATCAGGTGGCCAAAGGACTGGAGTTTCACCTTCAGCGTATTCAGGACTGATTTCCTTTAGGATTCACTGGCTGGATCTCCTTGCAGTCCAAGGGACTCTTGAGATTCTTTTCCAACACCACAGCTCAAAAGCACCAATTCTTTGGCGCTCACCTTTCTTTATAGTCCAACTCTTAACACCCATACATGACTATTGGAAAAACCACAGTTTTGACTAGACAGACCTTTGTTCACAAAGTATCACTGCTTTCTAATATGCTGTCTAGGTTGGTCATAACCTTTCCTTCCAAGGAGCAAGCGTCTTTTAATTTCATGGCTGCAGTCATCATCTGCAGTGATTTTGGAGCCCCAAACTTATAAAGTCTCTCACTATTTCCATTGTTCTCCCATCTATTTGCCATGAAGTGACGGGGCCAGATACCATGATCTTTGTTTTCTGAATGTTTAGTTTCAAGCCACCTTTTTCTCTCTCCTTTCACTTTTATCAAGAGACTCTTTAGTTCTTTGCTTTCTATAAGGGTGATGTCATCTGCATATTTGAGGTTATTAGTATTTCTCCTGGCAATTTTGATTCCAGCTTGTGTTTCATCCAGCCTGGCGTTTTGCATGATGTATTCTGCATATAAGTTCAATAAGCAGGGTGATAATATACAGGCTTGACATACTCCTTTCCTGTTGTTACATATCCAGTTCTAACTGTTGCTTCTTGGCGTGCAAACAGATTTCTCAGGAGGCAGGTAAGGTGAAACAAGGTAATTTGGAAGCGGTCAAATAGGAGATGACAAGAGTGAACACTGATTGACATTTTAGGAATCAGTGAACTAAAACGGACTGCATTGGGTGAATTTAACTCAGATGATCAGTTTATCTACTACTGTGGGCAAGAATCCCTTAGAAGAAATGGAGTACCCCACATAGTCAATAAAAGAGTCCAAAATGCAAAAATCCAAAATTCTTGGATGCAGTCTAAAAAACGACAGAATGATCTCTGTTTGTTTCCAAGGCACACCATTCAATATCACAGTAATCTAAGTCTATGCCCTAACAGGTAATGCCAAAGAAGCTGAAGTTGAACAGTTTTATGAAGACCTACATAACCTTCTAGAACTAATACCTCAAAAGTTTTCTTTTCATTATAGGGGACTGGAATGCAAAAGTAGAAGTCAAGAGATACCTGGAGTAACCGGCAAATTTGGCCTTTGAAAACAAAATGAAGCAGGTCAAAGGTTAACAGAGTTTTGCCAAGAGAACGCACTGGTTATACAAACCCCCTCTTCCAAACAACACAAGAGAAGACTCTACACATGGATATCACCAGATGGTTAATACCGGAATCAGACTGATTATATTCTTTGCAACCAAAGATGGAAAGGATCTATACAGTCAGCAAAAACAAGACCAGGAGCTGACTGTGGCTCAGATCATGAACTCCTTATTGCCAAATTCAGACTTAAATTGAAGAAAGTAGGTAAAACCACTAGACCATCCATTTATGAACTAAATCAAATCCCTTCAGGTTATACAAATAGATTCAAGGGATTAGACCTGACAGAGTGCCTGAAGAACTTGGACAAAGGTTCGTTACACTGAAAGGCAGTGATCAAGACCATCCCCAAGAAAAAGAAATCCAAAAAGGCAAAATGGTTTTCCAAGGAGCACTTACAAACAGCTGAGCAAAGAGAAGCTAAAGGCAAAGGAGAAAATGAAAGATATACCTATTTGAATGCAGAGTTCCAAAGAATTAGCATGGAGAGATAAGAATGCCTTCCTCAGTGATCAATGCAAAAAAATAGAGGAAAACAGTAGAATGGAAAAGATAAGAGATCTCTTCAAGAAAATTGAGAGATACCAAGGAACATTTCATGCAAAGATGGGCACAATAAAGGACAGAAATGGTATGGACCTAACAGAAGCAGAAGATATTAAGAAGAGGTGGCATGATTACACAGAAGAATGATACAAAAAAGATCTCCATGACCCAGATAACCACAATGATGTGATCACTCACCTAGAGCCAGACATCCTGGAACGCAAAGTCAAGTGGGCCTTACGAAGCATCATCAGGAACAAAGCTAGTGGAGGTGATGGCATTCCAGTTGAGCTATTTCAAATCCCGAAAGATGATGCTGTGGGAGTGCTGCACTCAATATGCCAAGCAAATTTGGAAAACTCAGCAGTGGCCACAGGACTGGAAAAGGTCAGTTTTCATTCCAATCCCAAAGAAAGGCAATACCACAGAATGTTCAAACTACGGCACAATTGCATTTATCTCACACACTGCAAAGTAATGCTCAAAATTCTCCAAGCCAGGTTTCAACAGTACGTGAATCATGAATCATGTTCAAGCCGGATTCAGAAAAGTCAGAAGAGCCAGAGATNCAGAATGTTCAAACTACGGCACAATTGCATTTATCTCACACACTGCAAAGTAATGCTCAAAATTCTCCAAGCCAGGTTTCAACAGTACGTGAATCATGAATCATGTTCAAGCTGGATTCAGAAAAGTCAGAAGAGCCAGAGATCAAATTGTCAACATCCATTAGATCATCAAAAAAGCAAGAGAGTTCCAGAAAAACATCTACTTCTGCTTTATTGAATAAGCACTTCGAATATCAACTCATTTTTTTCCTCCAACCTGTGAAGTAGGTACGATTATTATTCCTGTGTTAAACAACAGATTGCTAAGGCACAAAAAGGTTAAATTTATATGGTGTCACAAAGCTAGGAAACAAGAGAGCTGGGATTTAATCAAGCCTCTGGCTCTAGAACCCATATTTCTAATCACTAAACTACTCTGTCTGAAGGTTATCAGGATGATGTGAATACCAGAATAATACTGTCAATACATTATCAAACCAAACTTGAGTCCATTGCCTATATGCATTAAAGCTAATCTATTAACACTCAGATCGTGAAGGACAGTGTAGCATTTATTGCAGACACAAAACAAGAAGCATGCACCGTTAGTGTTCAAAAGAAGATTCCCAGATTGGCTGATGGCTTTCAGATAAAGTTTTTTAAAGAGAGAGTAAAGGGAGAGAGTTGCAGGGTACCTGATCAGCCTGTGGACATTCTTCTGATTGGTTGGTGGCAGTCAACAGCAACATCCTTCTGGTTCGTATCAGTCTGGGACCTATGTTCTTGTGGTCAGCCTACAATTTATCTTCTTCCATGTGGTGTGAGTTTGAGTACTTGCAAAACAGCTCAAAGCATATCGTTTATAACATTATCTATAACCCTTCAGGAAGAACTAAAGGTCCTTGACTTTAATGGCTAAATCATTATTTTGTCTTGTTTGACTGTTTCTGCATTTTCTCACTTTTTTGATTAAATTTGTACTTTGAACTTGGGGAAGGCCTGGGAAGCTGAAGTTCTTCTATGAAAAGGCAGGTAGAGGACATAGTAGGTGGAGGCGGCAATCTGTCTCAGAAAGTCCCCATAAGGTTGTGTTTGGTTATAAACACTAAATTAAGATGATGAAAATTTTCATTTCAATACAATACCCCGATATAAAAGAAAACAAAGAACAAACAAAAGACAAATATGGGATTATGGTTTTATTATTTTTTAAAAATGTTATATGCTCCAAAACACTTTACTTGGAAATTTTCACTAGAAGTAGGAAAACAACAGTACAGGACAGCAGCACAAATGCGTGATGCGCATTTTGACTGTGGATGCGTTAGACGCATGTTAATGTAATACTTTCACAACATGACAGCTCATACTGTGTTTAAAAAAAAAAAAAGAATACAAGAAAGCAACGCTAGAGAACTACGGAAACCTGTACTCTCTGCAGAAGAGAGATCCTTATGGGAGCCAGAAAAGGAGCCCTGGAAGGTGGAGAAAAAAAAAGTGACAAGCGATCTACAACTAGCCTATCAGCCAGCTGTGAGTTTTTAAAAAATGGCATTAAAAAGAATCTGAGAAAGCCTTTAGAGACCATACCCCCTTACATTACAGAATTTCCAGTGGAGCTTACAGTTGGAACTTACTTGCCTTCACAAGGCAATAAGGGAAATTTTATTGTGGGGATTTAGCCATGACTCTCACCTCACCCTACTGAACACAAAGAAATAAGAGAAAGCCTTCTGTCATGATGCACACTTTAATCAGTATCAAGCAATTCACAGTAGCCAGAAACCCTACAAATGCAGCAAAGCAGACAAGCCTTTAACTAAGTCTCAAAGCCTAGTCAACATGGGAAAATTCATCCCGAAGAGAACCATGCAAATTTAAGGATTATGAAAATTCCTTTAACAAAGTTAAAGTTTTAGTAACCCATCAAGGAGTTCAAAATGGAGAGAAACTCCAAGTGTAATAAATTCTACAAGGCCTTTAGGTTATCACTTACCCAACAGTAAGGCCCACATTGGAGGGAAACCCTTTAAATGTGATCAAAATGAAAAGTTCTTAGGTAGTGATTCATTCTTTAATCCAGCATCAAACTTTCAAAAGAGAAATTTTATGAATACACTGAATGTGAAATGGCACATCTGATGGTGTTTAAACAGAGGGCAGACATAAATGATGAAGTAGACAGGTGCTTGGAGGTGTCTTCCCAACCACCCTAAATAAAACAACACCTTTCTTAAGAGTCACGCTAGCCCTATACCCTGCTTAATTATTCATAGCACTCATCACTCACCACACTATATTTTTACTTCTTAAAATGCATTAACTTCTTCCACTAGAATATAAACTCTGATGTTTTACAAAGCTATATTCTCAGTGCTTAAGGATAAAACTTAGCATGTAGTAGGCACATGTTGATAAGTAAATTATAATACTTTGATCAGTGAATTATAGTACCCTCCTTATGTGGAATATTTGGTATTTTGAAGTTAATCCATTCTAAATGAATCAGAATTCGCTTGGCAGGCTTTAACATACAAAAATGTACTGTTCATTGCTTCGTGATGTATCACGGTAAAAAGCACTGTTAACTGTTATGATCTACAAATCATTCTCCAATTGTGTGGGGGATGAAAAAGTTGTACAAGAAGCACCCCAACAGTACCCTCATTAATATACCAATCAGTGAGAGACCCAAAAGGGCTGTTTCACAAGGGTCATGAAGACAAAATAAGAGTATCTAGCTTCTGAAGACAAAGTTCTCTTTTTTCCTCTGGTTCTAAATCTAAACAATACTTTACTCCTCTGAGGAATAATTTCTTCTTGGCCTTGTCAGCCACTGGTACAAGAGGGCATGGCAGTTTGGAATCAGATATCAGAAACCCTTTTGTGGCAGAGTTCAGCACTTAAGAATCATGTCTCTTATTAATTCA
The DNA here is from genome assembly GCA_006410875.1 of Neotragus pygmaeus. Taxonomy (NCBI): domain Eukaryota; kingdom Metazoa; phylum Chordata; class Mammalia; order Artiodactyla; family Bovidae; genus Neotragus; species Neotragus pygmaeus. The sequence continues at coordinate 217,100 of SJYV01034183.1, forward strand.
AAAAGTATTATTAAGGGCCTACCATCATTAAGCACTATGCATAAAGATAAATTTTCAAAACAGGGAATTTTGTCAACTCTTAAGAAAAATGACTATAAAGCCATATAATCAGTGTGATAACATGGGAGGGAAAGATTCAGGGAAGGGAAGATTCAGGGAGCAGAAACAAAGAAACTTGTAACTGACTGAAAAGGGCTGGAAAAAGCCTTACAGACACAGTATCACTAGGGCCAAGTCCTAAAGGAAAAATATTCCCTTAGTCACAAAGAAGGGCAACGCATCCCAGTTAGAAGTAACAATAATAACAAAGGGAAAAAAAACACATAACACATTGGGAAAGGAACTGGTACACTTGTGACTGATCATGATGTTCCAAAAGGGGTAGAGTGAGGATGGGTAGTCTGTGATTTAAATCTTCATGCTTAGAAAGCATAAAGGCATTTTCACAGCAAAACCTGTTAAAGACTGAATTACATAAAAATCTTTTTAGCTGTGTGAGGATAAACAAGAGATAGGGACAAAGTCTCCACTTGTCCCAAGAAGTTCTATCAGAACATTTATCAAAAAGGAGCCTAAGGAACACTGTACTAGAATATGATCACACAAGAAGAGCTGCAGAGATGAGACTGGCAAGGTAGGCAGAAGAAAGCAGATTACAGCATTCTGTGTTGCCCTGCTTTGTGGAAGATCGAAAAAAAAGAAAACATGAACTGGAAAAGATTTTAGATGAAAGATGAAGATTAGTTTTGTGTGAGCATGTTAAATTTAAAATTACTGTGGGATGTCTAAGTGAAGATATTGAATAGGCAATTAGAAAGAAGGTTTAGAGAGCAGAAGTTGGGATCCAAAGTGCAGGTTTGGGAGTCAGCCTAACATTACAGGTGGTAGGAGCCATGGTTATGAATAGCATCACACAGAAGTACAGCTGATCCTTGAACAATGAGGGGATTAGGGATGAATCCTTCTGGCAGTAAAAAATCAGAATATAACTTGTAGTCAGCCATCCATACTGCAACTCCTCCATATCTGAGGATATGACCAACTGCTGGTTGTGTAGAAGTGTAGTATTAACTATTGAAAAAAAAATTTATAGGCAGTCCCATGTAGTTCAAAGTTCAAACTTGCATTGTTCAAGGGTCAATTGTATTTAGAGTAAGTAAAAAAGAAAAAAAAGGAGAAAGGTAGGAAGTAAATAGGGGAGGAGGAGGAAAAAGGGAAAAAGGATAGTACTTTGGGAAATAGCAATAAGTGCAGGGTACAGACAGGAAAAAAGAGAAGCCCTGGGAGAAAGGAGGAAGTAGGCAGAAAGGAAAGGTGGGGAAACTGGTGGAGAGGAAAAGAGGTGGACCTCTTTTCCTCGAAAAAGCGGGAAAATGAGTAGGGCAAAGTGGGGAAACAGAGACTGACCTCCTCATAGTCTCTATTTTCTATTAAAACAAGACTAGAAGCCATGTGCCAGGGGAGGAGAGACAAATGGCCAGAGAAAAGTGATGAGGCAAGTCAGAGGTGTGTGTGAGCCACAGTGGAAAAGGGACAGATAAATGGCTAATGCTGAGGGCTCTTCTAAACTTGAAGGTGAGATACTTAGAGTGACTCCACTCTGAAGGGCTGCAGGAACTTCACATGGAACTCAGTATCCCAGAAAAGAAGGGGGAATGATAGGATTAATTCAATACGGAGAGAAGGCTGATTAGGCTGAAGGACAAGGGGAAGATGGGATCTGAAGGGACTGTGGAAAGCTCTTCATGTGATGTCCCAGAAAACCAAGGCTGGACAGGGAAGGAATAAAACTCTGAAAGGGGCTGATGGTGAGGAGAAAAGTAGTAATAAGAGGAGGCTCTGAAGAAGCAAAAGAGATAGGAAAGAAGTAAGAGAGGGAGAAAAATCAACAAAAATGAGGAAGTAAAAAGTTGGAAAGATGAAAATGTCATTAGTTACTGAAATTGAAGATTTTAGAAACAGAAACTCAGGATGGTGATATTCATGGAGTGGCCATGCGAGTCAAGTTCCTGGAATGTGATGAAGTCAATGGCCCAGAGATTGAGGATACTGGCAAGGTATCAGACAGGTCATCCCTAGACAACAGGAACTGAGGTAGACAGAAAGACTGTCAGTGAGATACCAGGCTGGGCTCTTGGCCTTTAACATCCCTACAATCAAAGACAGAAAATATTAAAATTTCAGGATGTATGAAAAGATGTGCCCTAAGACACATGACTAATGGCAGGCTAACCCAATGGTTTTATCTTCATTATTCGTTTAATAAACCATACATATTCTTTTAAACAAAAGAAGAAAAATCATTTTAAAATTTTTATAAAATGTCTAACAGACTAAAAATTTTAAATGCCATTAGTACTATGTAGTGAACAATTTCTTCTGGCAAGTCTTTCATTATTTATCTTACTCTGAAAGTGGTACATGGATACAAGTCACAATTTTTTATTTTGCCAATTTTTAAATACACCCATAGCATATATCCAAAGCAAAGAGGTGACTTGATTTTAATCTCTAAAGTGTAGCAAATTTCAAGAGGGAGACTGAAAAAAAATATAAAAACAGTTAAAATGTTCAGTTTTATGTTATGTATATTGTACCACAATAAAAAAAATCTGAAGTATTAATAACAGAAAAAACCTTTATAGAGATAAACTGGATTCCTTAATGTTAGTCATAGGATATCTGTAGTTCAGGCTGAGTTAGAATAATGTAAATGCCATTTCAGAAATTAAAGAACCATTCCTTCACAGGTTTAAGAATANTGAAGTATTAGTAACAGAAAAAACCTTTATAGAGATAAACTGGATTCCTTAATGTTAGTCATAGGATATCTGTAGTTCAGGCTGAGTTAGAATAATGTAAATGCCATTTCAGAAATTAAAGAACCATTCCTTCACAGGTTTAAGAATATATAGTGAAAGACGTAATGGCATTTAAAAAAGGGTAACCATGCTGGCTATCTTTATGTAATGTAATGTTCATAAATTCTGTATCATTATGTCTTCTTTTCTGGAATTTTCATTTCCTGAGTCTTTCTATTTTTCTGTTTGAAAAGGACTAGAAGAACTTACTAGTTAGTGTGATGCTGAAAGAAGTTTAAAATTTGTTTTGCATTTGTTGTATTCCATTCTTGTTCTTTCAGGGGTCCTTCGCATACAGAAACATACTTTTTCAAAATTTTCTCTCCTACTTCTCGGAAATCCAAAGGTTCTTTGTGTGTGGCGTAGCTTGCTCCAGAAACGCCAGTATCCATTTCATGATTTTCTGGCTGTTGATCTGCACAATGCTTCAATCCCCAGTAACACATTTCTCCACTGTACATCATAGCCAGCAAATGAATGTCACTAAATATTCCTAGGAAAGTCATTTAAGTTGAGAGATTAGAATTTAAAAACTTTAAAAGAAACCCTAATGATTAAGACTCTAATAAAATCTTTTTATATCATTAAGCATTTTCCCTTTTCATTTAACAATTATACTTAGAAAAGCCAAATATCACTTAATACAATCCTCATTTCATTGACACTTCCATCCCTACTTTATAAAAGTCAAATCCCACCCTCCCCAAAAATTATTTTTAAAGAGTCATTTAGGTTTGTGTATTCACCTTTCTGGGATTATCTATAGGATCTGTTTTGAAAATCTAATCTAAATTAATGGAACCTCTCCCAGAAACTTGCATTCCATATTCCGCATACTACTCAAGAGATTCCCTCAGTCCCATTCATGAACAGAACTTTTATTTAGGTGGTATATTCAAGGATCAGTAATACAGTTCCCATATTTCTATAATAGTGTACAGATACAATCCTGCATAATCATGTCCCTTAGAGGCCATATAGTTTGAAATAACTGAAGGTGTTAAATTGTATCCAAGATGCTTCATTTTCTCGGGAAAAAGGAATACACTGCAGGATTTCCATCAAAAATTGAAAGCATGATTATAGAAAAAGGCAATTATATGATTAAACATTTATGACACACAGAGTTTTCTAATTTGGTATTAAAAAAAAAAAACCCCTAGAATAGTAAAGATTTGGGGATAAATGATCAACTTTGTACAACTCACCAAAGCTCTTTAAACCTCAGTTTGCAAAACTCAGGATTCCACATGCCCTAACTATTTCATGGAATTTTAACAAGCTTTTGTTCTGAGATTTTTTTTTTCTCTTTAACTATGAAGAAATGAAGTGAAAAGAAAAGATTATCAGTAATATGCCTTGTACTTATTAAGCTGTTTTGTACGTATTACCCATAATCATTTCTTTTTCATTTCCTTTCTTCATAGTTAAAAGATCAAAATCTTCAGAGAAAAAGCTAGAATAGCATTAGATATTATTCAGAATGTAAAAAGAAACAGATCTAGAATCTGAGAGGATGTGGATAAAAATTACTAACTCATCAAAGTTCTTTAGGCCCCAGTTTGCAAAAATCAAAATTCCACATACTCTCCTTAATTTCATGAAATTTTCTTAAGGAATAGTTGGTGGGGTTTCCCCGATCCCCAATTAATGATTTTCACTCGAGAATTATATTTCATATTAGATGGGGCATTTCATCGAATGCGTATCCTTTCTCATTTTTGTGATCCTACACCCTAATTATTCCTAAAAAGACTGATAAAGTAAGGAGATAGGAGCAAAACTGAATGAAAGGTTGAGCTTTTAAGTAGACTAGATCTTTAGAAGGAAGAGCTGAAGTAAGACCCACAGAGTGAGGCCATCTGGTAGCCTGTTTACACACAACTCTAAGCTAGCCTCATCCTTTATACTAACAAGGAGTGACAGCTAAGAAAGGTACACAGATATCCTATAGGAAGGTGTCTCTGAGGAGCAAAAGAACAGCTATATACTAAAGAGTGTTTCTCAGACTTCACTAGAATTACCTGGAGAACATGCTGAAATGCTGGTTGCTGGATTCCCACCTCCAAAACTTGCAGATTCAGGTATGGAACTGCATCTATGAATCTGCATTTTTAACAAAGACGTAGGATCTAGGGTGAGGCTGCTGGTCCATAAACTATGCTAAACTATTGTTTCAAAATACCAAGGAAAGAGATGAACAACATAAAAAATACTCTTCCTCCCTCCCTACTCTCTCAAGGAATCCATTACTCTCTAGTTACACTGTTTTGGGTGCTATAAATTTTCTTTGATATTTTTCTGCTAAGGTTCAGCATGACTTTCAATAAAATACTTCACTATTTACTGTTCATATGCTCAGTGAACATGTATGTGAGAGTGGGGGATGAAGGGATGGAGAGGATGAATAATCCATGAAGAGTGATGGCAGAGACTTTTATGTTAAAAAAAAAAAAAGTGGCCATATTGGCATTCTCTAGAAGCAGTGAAGTCTAAATCTGACTGCATCATAACTACAGAAAGTAATAAAAATAGATTCCTGGACTCCAGATATTGAATTAGAACCTTAAGGTGATACACAGAAATCAGTATTTTTAACAAGCTACCCAGGCAATTAGTGATCTCAATTCAGAGCTCCTCCTTCAAGACATCTGAAATTCAGTTTCTGGGCTAAGCAATGAGCCAGCAGCTGCCAGGATGGGTGGCTCTTAGTGGCATATAAAGGGCATAAATCAAGGATGCACACAGCTGAACAGTCGTTGAACCTATTTAACTCCAGAGTTATAGTGACAAGGCTATTTTTATAAGGGCCCACAGAATAAAGAAATACAGAAATGAAATAAAAAGGTTTACTGAATACATTACTTGATAATTTCTAAAAGCAAAAAATTTAATGGCATACAGGTAATAATCAAAGGACAAAATGATTATCTCACCTTCTAAAAAGACATAAAAATCACTGAAAGCATACATTTTGAGTTTTATCAAAAATCAGGCAAACTATCATTAAGATCTGGCCAAAAAAGTTTTGATGATTCTTAAAGAACCTTCCACTCTAATTAGCATTAAGAACTATTCTGGGGCTTCCCTGATGGCTCAGTGGTAAAGAATTCACCTGCCAACGCAGGAGACACAGGTTTGATCCCTGATCTAGGAAGATCCCACATGCTGCAGAGCAACTAAAGCCTATGTGCCACAACTACTGAGCCTGTGCTCTAGAACCCACAGGCCCCAACTACTGAAGCCCGCATGCCCTAGAGCCCTGCTCCACAACAACAAAAACCATTCTAATGAGAAGCCCGTGCATTGCAACTAGAGAGTAGCCCCCCATTCACAGCAATTAGAGAAAAGCCTATGCAGCAACGAAGATACAGCACAGCCAAAAAAAGAAAAAAAATAATTATTCCGAATTATGTTTTTTATATTGGCTAACAAAATTAAAAAAAACTTAGAACCACTCCACCAAGGTCTTAAGAGTAATTTAGCCTATGAAAAGTAGGCTTCCTGGCTACTAGTCTACATCTCAAGGAAACAAGTAGGGAAGAACAAACTGCTTTAGTTGGGAGCAAGCCAACACCAAGAGGACTGACTCCTATGGCAAAACTGCTAGGGAGCTGTTTTACTTTCTACTTTCTTGTTTCCTGGGAAAAAAAAGAGACCCTATCTGTGCCTTTGATTCCCCTGTTGAAGAAGCAATGGAAGGTAGAGGCAAGTGTAATCAATTATAATCCAAAAGAAGACCAGTATCACAAGGATAGTGATAAAAAAATTCCAGGCCTTGAGAATATATAACTTTATGACTAGAAATGAGAGAATAAGGGAAATATTTTGCCTTTTTCTTTGAGTTTAAATAGCTTTAATGTCCATCTCTTCTTTTTCTTTTAAATCACTCCATGCAGGTGAGGAAATTTTAGAAAGTTTATTTTCAATGCAGCTAATCAATTCACTAGTTACCTGAAATAAATATATCTCACAAATAAATCAACACATTTGTCAAAACACCATGTTTATCAAAACATCATGCTCACTGAAGGAGCACTTTGTATCCACAACAAGTTTTTTTAAGGACAAGTCATTTGCCTGAATAAACTGAAGGGAAACTTTTGGACACCAGTGGCCAGTCAAATATGTTAATAGCACTTAATTCACAGTGGGTTTTTTTTTCCATGCAATGTTTTCTAATAGAAAGGAAAAGTCTACAGCAGTTAACAAAGAAGAATTAAAACACACTTATAAAATTAAGACACAGAATTGTCCCTAAGAAGTTTTCTTGTTCTTCCCATGTTTGATTTTTCTCATCAAAGTTCCCTAGAATTTCACATGAAGCATAAAAGAAAGTTTGCATATGTAATCTAACATCTTTCATCAGCTATGTGACCCTACCAGGCTTATCAGGACCTCAGTTCTTCCATCTGTAAAAAGAGACACTAAAATTAAATGGTTCTTCCCTCTCAAACCTGTCTAAAACCTAAATGATGTTCTACTTCCAGTTCCAAACATTTTTAAGTGCACAGATGTTTATGACAGAAACCAGCAGGTACCATCCAACATGCACTCTTCCCTTCTTTCTTAGTCAAGAGACTTTTTACTAGGGATGGCAACGTATAATGCAAAGGGCAATACATCCCAGATTCCCTTCTAGCTATATGAAGCTCTGTGATTAAATTCTGGCCAGTGAAATGTTGGCAGAAGTGTTCTCAGTGTTGTAACAAGCTTCTAAGAAGGCTGTAAGAAAGACCTGGCTGAAAGAAACTTTCTTTTGCCATTCCTAGAGACTGAAACATAGCTGAAACAGGAGTTCCAGCAGCATCTTGAGACACTGAAAATGGAAGCAATGTCCTCAACAGGGATGCCTGTTGCACAACTCTGGCAAATATTGTTTATATGAATTCTATAAAGCACATCCCTCTGAAGTTGCAGGGCTCTACTTCAAAAGATGATAGAGGAAAAAGATAGGAATCTGATGCCATGAAGCCACCATAACCAGTTGTGGACTTTTTAAGTGAAAAAGCAGTAAATTTCTTCTTGTTTTGAAGTTACTTTAGTCCCTGTTACAAGAAGCCAAACCTAGAGCCTGATCAGGGCTGGGTGGGGATGCAAAGTAAGTAAAAGCAACATGATAAACTAATTTCTTTAAACTATTAAACAGAGATTAGCAGTACTTTTATGTATTACATGAGAAGACTTCCAATTTTCAAAAAAGCCTTTTATTATTGTTTTGTCTGTAATGTAAACCTTGAAATTTACTTAAATCATTTAAATCTAAGAAACATTTTAAAATCTTAAAATGCTCTAAAACACTTAGAAAACTGAAAAAGAAATTATATTACCTTCACTTAGTAATTTAGCTGTGTCTAAGTCTTGGAAAGAAGCTCCTTCAGTTAACTGGATGGGACACCGAAAATTCAGCATCTGTAGTAAGTAACTGATTCCATCAACAAGATACTAAATGAAAGTCAAAAACAAAGAATCCAGGTTATTAAACGCAGAGCTATAGATACTTCAAATGTTAATATTTTTACTCAGGAGAATACTGGCTAATAGTTATTACTAGATATGTTTTATGGTTATTGTATTACAATGCTATAAGGACCCACTACCTTGAAATTTCTTAAAGAGTATTTTAAAGTATAACCCTCCAATTAGTAAAAGGGTATGAGGGAAAAAACCTTCAAGGATCACAGCCTTGTTGTGGTGAAGGGGCTTTTGTAACTCATGAACCATGCTGTGCAGGGCCATACAATATGAATGAGTCATAATGAAGATGGATGGGTCAAAATGTGGTCTACTGGAGGAGGAAATGGCAACCCACTCCAACATTCTTGACTTAAGAACCCTATGAAGAGTATAAAAAGGCAAAAAGATATGACACTCGAAGACAAGACCCCAAGGTTAAAAGGTATCTAACATGATACCAGGCAGAGGGCAATTACTAATAGCCCCAGAAAGAATGAAGCAGCTGGGCCAAAGCAGAAATGATGCCAGTAGAGGATGTCTCTGCTGATGAAAGTATAGTCCAATCTATAAAGAACAAAGCTGCATAGGAAATTGGAATGTAAGGTCCATGAATCAAGGTAAATTGGACATAGTCAAGCAGGAGGTGGCAAGATTGAACATCAACATCTTAGGAATCAGTGAACTAAAATGGACAGGAATGGGCAGATTTAATTCAGGTGACCATTATATGTACTACTGTGGGCAGGAACTCCTCAGAAGCAACGGAATAGCCCTCAGAGAGTCCAAAAGGCAGTACTTGGGAGCAACTTCAAAAATGACAGAATGCTCTTGGTTCCCTTCCAAGGCAAAACATTCAACATTCACAGTAATCCCAGTGTATGCTCCAATCACTGATGTCAAAGAAGCTGAAGTTGAATGGTTCTATGATGACCTATAAGAACTTCTAGAATTATCACCAAAAAAAAAAAAAAATGTCCTTTCTATCACAAGGGACTAGAACGCAGAAGTAGGAAGTCAAGAGATACTCAGAATAACAAGCAAGTTTGGCCTTGGAGTAGAAAATGAAGCAAGGCTAAAGTTAACAGAATTCTGTCAAGAAAACATGTTGGTCATAGCAAACACTCTTCCAACAACACAGGAGGCAACTCTACACATGGACATCACCATCACTAGATGGTCAATACCAAAATTAGACTGATTATGTTCTTTGCTGCTGAGGATGGAGAAGCTCTATACAGTTAGCAAAAATAAGACCTGGAGCTGACTGTGGCTCAGATCATGAGCTACTTATTGCAAAATTCAAGTTTAAATTGAAGAAAGTAGGAAAAACCGCTAGACCATTCAAGCATGACCTAATCAAATCCCTCACAATTATACAGCGGAGGTGACAAACAGATTCAAGGGATTAAATCTGGTAGACAGAGTGCCTGAAGAACTATGGACAGAAGTTCATAACATTATACAGGAGGCAGTGACCAACACCATTGCAGAGAAAAAGAAATGCAAGAAGACAAAGCGATTGTCTGAGGCAGTTTTACAAATTGCTGTGAAAAGAAGAAAAGTGAAAGGCAAAGATATACCAAACTGAATGCAGAATTCCAAAAAAGAGCAGGGAGAGATAAGAAGGCCTTTTTAAATGAAAAATGCAAAGAATTAGAGAAAAAAACAGAATGGGAAAGACTAGAGATATTGTCAAAAAAATGAGAGATATCCAGCAAACATTTCATGCAAGGATGGGCATGATAAAGGACAAAAATGGTATGGACCTAACAGAAGCAGAAGAGATTAAGAAGAAGTGGCAAGAATACACAGAAGAACTATACAAAAAGGTTTTAATGACCCAGATAACCACTATGGTGTGATCACTCACCTAAAGCCAGACATCCTGGAGTGTGACGTCAAGTGGCCCTCAGGAAGCATTACTATGGACAAAGCTAGTGAAGGTGATGGAATTCCAGCTGAGCTATTTCAAATCCTAAAGATGGTGCTGTGAAAGTACTGTACTCAATATGCCAGCANACTCACCTAAAGCCAGACATCCTGGAGTGTGACGTCAAGTGGCCCTCAGGAAGCATTACTATGGACAAAGCTAGTGAAGGTGATGGAATTCCAGCTGAGCTATTTCAAATCCTAAAGATGGTGCTGTGAAAGTACTGTACTCAATATGCCAGCAAATTTGGAAAATTCAGCAGTGGCCACAGGACTGGCAAAGATCAGTTTTCATTTCAATCCCAAAGAGCAGCAATACCAAATAGTGTTTCAACAACTGCAAAATTGCACTCATTTTACACGCTATTGTAACAAGGCTATACTCAAAATCCCTCAAGCTAGACTTTAGCAGTACCTGAACCAAGAACTTTCTGATGTAAAAGCTGGGTTTAGAAAAGGCAAAGAAACCAGAGACTAATTTGCCATCAATTTGCAGGATCACGAAGAAAGCAAAGGAGTTCCAGAAAAGCATCTACTTCTGCTTCACTGCTTACACTAAAGTCTTCGTGTGGATCACAACAAACCATGGAAAATTCTTAAAGAGATGGGAATATCAGACCACCTTACTTGTCTCCTGAGAAACCTGTATGCAGATAAAGAAGCAACAGTTAGAACCTTAAATGGAACAACTGATGGCTTCAAAATAGGAAAAGGAGTATGTCAAGGCTGTTTATTGTCACCTGCTTATTTAACTTATATGTACAGTACATGTATATGATGTGAAATGCCAAGCTGGATGAAGTTCAAGCTGAACTCAAGACAGCCAGCAGTATCAACAATCTCAGACGTGAAGATCATACCACTCTAATGGCAGAAAGCAAAGAGGAACTAAAGAGCCTCTTAATGAAGGTGAAAGAAGAGAGTGAAAGAGCTGGCTTGAAACTGAGCACTAAAAAAATACCAAGATGAAGGCATCTGGTCCCATCACTTCACGCCAAATAGAATGTAACAAAGTGAAAACAGTGACATATTTTATTTTCTTGAGCTCTAGAATCACTGCAGACAATGACTGCAGCCATGAAATTAAAAGACATCTGCTTCTGGAAGGAAACCTATGGCAAAGTTAGACAGTGTATTAAAAAGTAGAGATATCACTTTGCTGATAAAGGCCCATATGGTCAAAGCTATAGTTTTTCCATAAGTCATGTATGAATGTGAGAGTTGGACCATAAAGAAAGTTGAAGGCCGAAGAATTGATGCTGTTGAGCTATGGTGCTGGTGAAGACTCCTGAGAGTCCCTTGGACTACAAGATCAAACCAGTCAATCTTAAAGGAAATCAACCCTGAATATTCACTGGAATGACTTATGCTGAAGCTGAAACTCCAACACTTTGGCCACATGATGGGAAGATTCAACTCACTGGAAAAGAGCCTGAGGCTGGGAAAGTCTGAAGGCAACAGGAGAGAATCAGATGGTTAGATAGCATCATCAACTCAACGGACATGAATTTGAGAAAACTCTGAGAGATAGTGGAGGACAGAAGAGCCTCACATGCTACATTCCACGGGTTGCAGAGAGTCAGACACAACTTAGGGGCTAAACAACAAGGGAAAAAATCACTAACCAAGAACACATGATGCAGTAACATACTTGTCAAAAATGTCATCGGAGGAAGAAATCAATAAAGATAATAAAGATATGTTCAAGAACAACTTGTTAAAAATATGAATACACTTACTATAATTTAGAAATACTATAATCAAATTTTTACATCTGAAACTGTGACCTCTTATTTGCAGACCCATATAAACTGTGTGTACAACCAACCCAAGATAGAAAGAATCCATAGTGATACAAATATTAAGACAGGATCTTTGCATTTACTGATTTGCTCAGAAGAATCAGGAAAAATCAGAGAGCTACAATTTTCTAAGAGCAGGGTCATGCGGAATCTTTAGGAGTGATCTACTAATAGAAAGAGGCTCACTACCAAGTTTTGTTTTCTTCAGGCCAAAAAATATGCTTAGAAATTATTGCAGATTATCTGTCTTATATCATAAAAAATAAAAATCTGGGACTTAAAAGAAAGTGTAAAACTTTCCAGTTTACAAAGGATTTTCACATGTTGTTTTATGGTTTTTCTTTTCCACATTATTTAATCTTCACAGTAATTCCAATTTAAGATTACACAGTTGATAAGTACAGGCCTGGAATGAAAACCCAGGCCCTTTGACTCCTTGGTTCTTAATTCTATATTAAAAACAGATTTTAGAAACATTTAAATGCCAACAATCAAATATGTATGAGGAATTTGCCTTTTTACCTTTTTAAGTAAGCTAGATTTTCTTGTGAGCCATTCTCTCCTTTTGGTCAGAGAATGACAATACATGTAGAGTAGGGCTCCTCGCCTCCAGGAGAGACATTCCAGGAGTTCATCTCCAAGCAAATCGCAGTGCTGAAATACAACAAAGACTCAGTTAAAAAGAGAAACTTCATGTCTGTAAAAATAAAAACTGAATTTCAAAATACTGAGAAATTAAAAATATTCATTTCATAAAATCTGCCCTTTACTTAGCAACCTACACAGGAATGACTTACTTTGAATCAATTAGAAATATAGACATCTACTGCTACATAAAAATTAAAATAACTACTCTAATTTACAAGTATTTCTAGAAAATTGATATTCAACTATTTAAGTAACTAAATCCTCTAATGTATTTCAAATATAAGTATTCCATAGTCTGATGGAAAAAGTAAGTTTTCAGAAATATATGTGTTACTTGAAACATTTTCTACTACTACTAAATTAAAATAATTAAAAGATATGTACAAAAATAGTTTAAATCAATCAAACTTTTATTATGTGGTATCATTTAAAACTCAGGATTATTTATTTACACAGTATTCCCTGATAAAACAGAGAGCAACAAAGATATCTCGGTAGAGACAGCCAGCAGATAGTTGAAGATGAGAAATTATTTGCCTGAATGAATGGATTTCCCTGCTGATCCAGGGGTTTATAGTAGTCAGGGCTAGATACAAAAATTTGGGGAATCATCAAAATAGAGACAGCAGTAAAAAGTGTGTGGACAAATTGTCAAACAAAGACAAAGTAGAAACTATTAGAGGATTAAGGAGATATTCTTGGGGAGTATCTATGTTTCCAGAATGAAAAAAAGGTGAGATGCTTAGAAAGAGAAAGAGCAAGGCTTCTGAAAGGCCTTTAGGGATGTTACAATCCCTGGAAAGAGAGNATTGGGGGCAGGAGGAGAAGAGGACGACAGAGGATGAGATGGCTGGATGGCATCACCAACTCAATGGACGTGAGTTTGAGTGAACCCCAAGAGTTGGTGATGGACAGCGAGGCCTGGTGTGCTGCGATTCATGGGGTTCAAAGAGTCCGACATGACTGAGCGACTGAAATGAACTGAACTAAACTGATATGTGTGTGTATATATATATATATATATTGGGCTTCCCCTGTAGCTCAGTTGGTAAAAGAATCTGCATGCAGTGCAGGAAACCTGGGTTCGATTCCTGGGTTGGGAAGATCCCCTGGAGAAGGAAATGGCAACCCGCTCCAGGCTCCATGGACAGAGGAGCCTGGTGGGCTGAAGTCCATGGGGTTGCAAAAAGTCAGGCACGACTGAGTGACAAACATATGTATATATACACATATATATATGGGCTTCCCACGTGGCACTAGTGGTAAAGAACCCGACAACCAATGCCGGAGAGGTTAAGAGATGTGGGTTCGATCCCTGGGTGAAGATCCCCTGGAGAAGGAAATGGCAACCCATCCCAGTATTCTTGTCTGGAGAATCCCATGGACAGAGGAGGAGCCTGTGAATATATATTCACAAAACAGGCAAAATGAATAAATTTGTAGCTGAGAGGCAATAAATCTACGACCAGAACAATGGAGAAGAACATATCTGGCACAGGAGATAGCATAGGCAAAGTCTTTGAGTTTAGAAAGAATTTGAGAGTTTTGAGGGATGAGAGAAGGGCAAAGGTTTCTGGTGCAAGGAGGCAAGTGGAACAAGGTGAGGCTGAGGAGCAAAATGAGAGGTGGATGCCTCACCCTCAACCATGGAAATGAACTCCACACGCCAAAGTGAGCCCCCAGCAGCTGTGTCTGAATTTATCAGCTTTGTCTTATGGCCATGGCCAATTCATTTATTCAATTAGTTGGACATAAATTCGTTCAATATTGAATGAGCCTCTACTCTATGCCAGGCACATATAATATGGCACAAGACAGACCTATCTTTGCGGAGATAAATTCAAGGACAGAAAGATCCAGGGGTAAAAGTCTAACAGAACCCAAGCCAATTAGATTCTTTCCCCTGGTAATCGAAGACACTAAAGACAGAACACTAAACAAATCCATGTCAGCACTCCAGTGAGAGGAACCCACCTGCTGCTGCAGAAGTCCCTGGGGAGGACTTGTTTCCTTTAACTCCCCACTTCTGTCTTGATTGCTCAACTTTTCCTTGATCGTCTCCTGTATCTGTATCCTGAAACTAATTAGAGTCAGTTTATGTTGCATGCCATATAAAACAAAAACATGAACAGAGGGACTTCTCTGGTGGTCCAGTGGCTAAGACTCAGAGCTCCCAAAGCTGGGGCCCCAGGTTTGATCACTGATCAGGGAACTAGATCCCATAGAACACAACTAAGACCCAGCACAATCAAATAAATAAGTAAATAAAATATTATATATATATAAACAGTATGAGTATAGGACAGTAGAGGCAAATCAAGCAGGTCTCTGATAACATGTTGGAGATTGTAGACTGTATCTTCAATGGGAAAAAAAAAAAAAAAGCTGTTGGAGTGTTTTTGACAAGGGATTAATATGATCAGACTGCATTTTAATGACTCACTCGGGCTACTCACTTGGGCTAGAATGGAATGACAGAAACGTGAAAGAAAATTTGGTAGTTCAGTTGGGAGACTAGTTCTCTGGATGCAAATAAAGTAATTCCTATCAGAATGAGCACAGCTGAAATACAGAGGATTGAATTTGACACACTATAGATGAAGAATCAATAGGACTTGGTGATAGGATTGGATGGGAGAGGAGAAGGAAAAAGAAGTATGGAGAATGTTTTCCGGGTTTTGCCAAGAGCTATTTGGCCAATGGCAGTGACATTTGTTGGCTCAGATGAAGATAGAGAAGGAACAGATTTGTGGGGGAAAGCAAGAATTAATTCAGCCTTATTGATTTGTAGAGCTCTATATGTAAACCTAAGCTCAATAAAACATTTCCCCCATTTTTTTAATGAGGCAAAATTTACATAATAATACTAACCAGCTTAAAGTATACAAATCAGTGACATTTAGAACATTCACAATATCATTCAATCACCATTTCTATCAAATTTCAAAACATTTCCTTTAACTCCTCCAAAAGATAACCCCATACCCATTAAACAACCATCTTCACTCTTTCTTCCTCCAAATTCCTGACAACTCCAGACTGCTTTCTGTTTCTATGGATTTACCTATTCTGGGTAATGCACAGACATAAAATCATGTGCTCTTTTTTGTCTGGCTTAAACTGAGCATAGTGTTTATGAGGTGCTACATCCTGTCTCATGTATCAGTGCTTCACTTCTCTTTATGGCTGAATAAAATTCCATTGTGTGTATGTATATACCACAACTTGTTTGACCACTCACTGTTGATGGACATTTGGACTGTTTCCACCATTCAGCTGTTGTGAAAAGTGCTGCTGTGAATATGCATGTACATGTCCTTAAGTCCTTGACTAAAACTTTTATCTATCTAAATTTTTACTTTCATCTAAAAAAGTAATTAGCAATTAATTTTTGAAGTTTTCACCGGGGAGAAAGAGAAAGGGAGAGAGAGAGTTATTCCCTATAGACATACTGGTAATTAACAGCACCCTGTGCAAAAGGACTCAAAATATTAAAAGCATGGTGATTAAAGGGTTAAATATATAATTTAAGCTCTAGAATAAATTCTTTCTGGAACAGAGCAGAATGACTGCTGTGCCATTTAGGTTTTCTAGGTCTACTTTTATGTTACAAGAAGCTATTTCTCCTTTTCCACTCTCAAAGGTAATTAATCACTTCCCCTATTCTGTGGGCAGCCTTATTTGGCCATTTCCTTTAGCATTTTTAGTGATATCCATATTACCTGCAAGCTATATCTGCCAGATAAACTATCTAATAAGTGTGCACTATTGCTGCAATATCAAATAATTTCCAAGTTCTGTGCTTTGTCAGTGACATGGCATTTAAAGATTGGGTACATGCCTAGTAATGGGATTGCTGGGTCATATGGTAGTTCTATTTTTAGACCCAGCAATCCCACTACTAAGGAGCCTCTTGATGAAGGTGAAAGAGGAGAGTGAAAAAGTTGGCTTAAAGCTCAACATTCAGAAAACTAAGATCATGGCATCTGGTCTCATCACTTCATGGCAAATAGATGGGGAAACAGTGGAAACAGTGGCGGACTATTTTTCTGGGCTCCAAAATCACTGCAGGTGGTGACTGCAGCCATGAAATTAAAAGACGCTTACTCCTTGGAAGGAAAGTTGTGACCAACCTAGACAGCATATTAAAAAGCAGAGACATTACTTTGCCAACAAAGGTCCATCTAGTCAAAGCTATGGTTTTTCCCAGTGGTCATGTATGGATGTGAGAGTTGGACTATAAAGAAAGCTGAGTGCCGAAGAATTGGTGCTTTTGAACTGTGGTGTTGGAAAAGATTCTTGAGAGTCCCTTGGACTGCAAGGAGATCTAACCAGTCCATCCTATAGGAAATCAGTCCTGAATATTCATTGGAAGGACTAATGCCTGTCTCTTATACACATCTTCCTGGTTTCTTCAGGGTATATGCCACGGAGTGGGACTGCTAGGTCATATGGTGGTTTCATT
>SJYV01034183.1:245240-276235 GCA_006410875.1 Neotragus pygmaeus
AAGACTCTTGAGAAACCCTTGGACAGCTAGGAGATCAAGTCAGTCAATCCTAAAGGAAATCAACCCTGAATTGGAAGGTTCATTGGAAGCACTGATGCTGAAGTTGAAGCTCCAATACTTTGGCCACCTGATATGAAGAGCCAACTCATTGGAAAAGACCCTGATGCTGGGAAAGATTGAAGGAAAAAGGAGAAGAGGGCAGCAGAGGATGAGCTGGTTAGATAGCACTATTGACTCAATGAACATGAGTCTGAGTAAACTCTGGGGAACAGTGAAGGACAGGGAAGTCTGGAGTG
The DNA here is from genome assembly GCA_006410875.1 of Neotragus pygmaeus. Lineage (NCBI taxonomy): Eukaryota > Metazoa > Chordata > Mammalia > Artiodactyla > Bovidae > Neotragus > Neotragus pygmaeus. The sequence continues at coordinate 245,537 of SJYV01034183.1, forward strand.
CTGCAGTCCATGGGGTTGCAAAGAGTTGGACGTGACTTAGAGACTAAACAACAGTGACAACAAAATACATCTCATAGGGACAGTGGAAGGATTTGTAATTGTAAGTGAATGTTCTGAGAAAAGGAGATCAGGAGCCAAATAGCCAACCTGATATTTTGCAGAAAGGAACTCAAAAGGAGGCTGGGTAATCCCTGGGATCTGGCCTCAGGCTGTTAGAGTTGGTAAGGTTTCTTAGAGAAGAGTTTGGATGGAAAGAATGGCTTGGATGGAGAGAAGAGTTTGGATGGAGTTCAAGTTGTTTTGTGCTGAGAGTCTTGGCAGTCCGCAAAAATCATCACGTGGAAAACTGACATTCATTTTGTGGGGTATCTTTGGCAAGAAGTTTTCCCCAGCTTGAATGACACTATTGTCATAGGACATGTTCATTTTTACTATGAATGCTTTTATAGTTTTTGCCATACACAAAAAATGATATCAGAACACAGGAATAAAATTATTATTTTCTATTTTGCTTTGTTTCAATTAGGTGTCACAGGGGGGTTTTAAGGACATAGTCATTAGCTGATTTCTGAGGTAGCTGATTTTCATTATTGCTGAACCAATCATTATTCATTCATACAGATGATCTGGACTATTAGACTATCACCTTTTGTAAAAAGCTCCAAAAGTACTTCATGTCAAGTAAATTCTACAGACTTATTTTGGCAGTTGGCTCATAGCTCACATCACTCTTAGGGAAGCCTAAGTACTATATTATGAGACTAGATGGGTTAAGAAATACACAGAAAGACAGAGTCCCTAACCTTTTTGAGGTATTTAGGTAGAGGTAAACATTCTTAGTAAATAGCAACAAAATTTTCTTTTAAAATGTATTTAGTAGTTCAATCCTGAGAAGGCAATGGCGACCCACTCCAGTATTCTTGCCTGGAAAATCCCATGGTTGGAGGAGCCTGATAGGCTGCCGTCCATGGGGTCGCTAAGAGTTGGACACAACTGAGCGACTTCACTTTCACTCTTCATTTTCATGCATTGGAGAGGGACATGGCAACCCACTCCAGTGTTCTTGCCTGGAGAATCCCAGGGATGGAGGAGCCTGGTGGGCTGCCGTCTCTGAGTTCGCACAGAGTCAGACACGACTGAAACAACTTAGCAGCAGCAGCAGCAGCAGCAGCAGTAGTTCAATCAACCTGGATTGTATTTTATATATACTCTGAGATATAGCAATCTATATATTTTTCTAAATTTACAGCAAACTTTCCTAATCTAATTCAGGGACTAGTTATCTGTTTCTTCTAGTTAAAAAGACAGTTCAGTTCAGTTCAGTCGCTCAGTCGTGTCCGACTCTCTGCGAACCCATGAATTGCAGCACGCCAGGCCTCCCTGTCCATCACCAACTCCCGGAGTTCACTCAGACTCACGTCCATGGAGTCCGTGATGCCATCCAGTCATCTCATCCTCGGTTGTCCCCTTCTCCTCCTGCCCCCAATCCCTCCCAGCATCAGAGTCTTTTCCAGTGAGTCAACTCTTCTCATGAGGTGGCCAAAGTACTGGAGTTTCAGCTTGAGCATCATTCCTTTCAAAGAAATCCCAGGGCTGATCTCCTTCAGAATGGACTGGTTGGATCTCCTTGCAGTCCAAGGGACTCTCAAGAGTCTTCTCCATCACCACAGTTCAAAAGCATCAGTTCTTCGGNAGAGTCATCTCCAGTGAGTCAACTCTTCTCATGAGGTGGCCAAAGTACTGGAGTTTCAGCTTGAGCATCATTCCTTTCAAAGAAATCCCAGGGCTGATCTCCTTCAGAATGGACTGGTTGGATCTCCTTGCAGTCCAAGGGACTCTCAAGAGTCTTCTCCAACACCACAGTTCAAAAACATCAATTCTTCGGTGCTCAGCCTTCTTCACAGTCCGACTCTCACATCCATACATGACCACAGGAAAAACCATAGCCTTGACTAGACTGACTTTAGTCGGCAAAGTAATGGCTCTGCTCTTGAATATACTCTCTAGGTTGGTCATAACTTTTCTTATCTGCCATATATTATTCTGAGTTCTACCTCCTAGCTGCATGATCTGGTAATCCTTAACAAGTTACAATCAGTTACACCACAATTGAGTGTAGAAGCTACTACTTTGTTAGAGTTGATAGAAAAGTAAAAATATAATTTAAAACTTAATTTCAAAATTCAATGTTTGTACAACACCTGAAGTACTTTTGCAAAGCTCTTAAGGTATGATGGTTTAGAAAGAGCTTGGCTATAATTGGATGTTGAACTTTAACCTGTAGCCTATGTTGTTTAGTCTCACTAAGTCATGTCCAATTCTTTGCAACACCATAGACTGCAGCATGCGAGCCTGTTACTCCATGTCTAGTTGTAACTTTTGCTTCTTGACCTGCATACAGGTTTCTCAGGAGGCAGGTAAGGTGGTCTGGTATTATTCCCATCTCTTTAAGAAATTTCCACAATTTGTTGTGATCTACAGAGTCAAAAGCTTTAGCGAAGTCACCGATGAAGATGTTTTTCTGAAATTCTCTTGCTTTCTCTATGATCCAAAGGATTTGGAACTTTCATCTCTGGTTCCTTTTTTAAATCAGCTTATACATCTGGAAGTTCTCATTTCAGCTGAAGCCTAGCTTTAAAGATTTTTGAGCATTACCTTGCTAGCACGTGAAATGAGTGCAATTGTGTGGCAATTTGAACATTCTTTGCTATTATAATCGTCTTTGGGATTGGAATGAAACTGACCTTTTCTAGTCCTGTGGCTATGGCTGAGTTTTCCAAATTGCTGGCATATTGAGTGCAGCACTTTCACAGCATCATCTTTTAGGATTTTATTTTTATTTATTTATTTTTTTAAAATTTAATCTATTTTTTTCCTTTAAAATACTGTATTAGTTTTGCTATACATCAACATGAATCTGCCACGGGTGTACATAAGTTCCCACTCCTGAACCCCCATCCATACCATCCCTCTGGGTTATCCCAGTGCACCAGCCCCAAGCATCCTGCATCCTGCATTGAACATAGACTGGCAATTTGTTTCTTATATGATATTATACATGTTTCAATGCCATTCTCCCAAATCATCCTGCACTCTCCCTCTCCCACAGAGTCAAGAAGTCTGTTCTGTACATCTGGTCTCATTTGCTGTTTTGCATACAGGGTTATCGTTACCATCTTTCTAAATTCCATATATATGTGTTACAATACTGTATTGGTGTTTTTCTTTCTGGCTTACTTCACTCTGTATAATCAGCTCCAGTTTCATCCACCTCATTAGAATGGATTCAAATATATTCTTTTTAATGGCTGAGTAATACTCCATTGTGTATATGTACCCCAGCTTTCTTATCCATTCAGCTGCTGATAGACATCNAGAATACTGGAGTGGATAGCCTTTCTCTTCTCCAGGGGATCTTCCCAACCCAGGGATCGAACCCAGGTCCCACACATTGCAGGGGGATTCTTTTCCAGCCGAGGCACCAGAGTGGGTATTTTAGAACAAATAGAGGAATGAATGAAAGAATGAGTTCCCCTGCCATTTTCCAGATTCAGGCTTTTGTATGAGAGTTGTGACATCTCTGTTTCAAACAAAACAAAACACTCTGCTGTCCTTTCCTCACTGAAGGATGAAGTTGAAGCTCTCTAGTGTTGGTTGTCTTTAAGGCCTTTTGTATTGTCATGACTCCCTTACCAGCCTGATCTTCATAAGCTTCTCTCCACAGTGTGATCCTGCATGCCCTTGAAAACACAGTCTTTCCACATCTTGGTACCTTTGCTCAGCAACTCCCCCCTTTCTGGAATCCCCACCCTCATTATTTTTTTTAAGTCTTGGCACACTTTTACACTTTCTGATCCGCTAGGCAGAATGCATTGCTTATTCATCTATAATCCTTCAGAGTGCTTCAGGGCATCCCTTCAAATTGGAATATGGATATGTACGTTCCCTAGAAAACAAAGTATGCTATTGCTGTAGAGCACTGCTCCATGTCAGCAACTCCTGTGAGCTCCTTGTGATTCATTCGTGTCATAAGTGAGTGATGAATTATTAATGACAGTGTCCATCTTTGGTCAACACTCTTGGCAGTAATGCCATGCTCTCCTTGCAAGACTGTGTATATCCACTTACATGTTAATGCCCTTTCCTTCTAATGGTGTTCTCTGAACCTCTCTCCAGATGGCCTATCCTCCCCACTTCTATATATCCAGCTTCTATATGCCCAAGTGGGCAATGTCAATCTTTCTGTGTCCTGATATATTTAACTATAAGGAGACAAGGTGTATAGTTCCTATCATTAAGATAAAAGTTGTTTAAAAAAAAAAAAAAAAAAACAATGTGGTTTGTGAATTTTCCCTCAGACATCTTCAAAATGAAGTGCATTTTCATTTCACTAAGTTCTGGAGTGTTGAATGACAGAAACAAGAGAAATATAGGTGAAAGAATTAGTGGTAGAAGTGGTTAGAAAGGAAGGAGTTCTGGATTGGGAAGTCATGAGATAAAACTTAGGCTCCACAGTAGAATCTGATCTCAAAGATTAAGTGTAAGAATTTGAAGATGAGAACAAAGTGGGAAGAGGGAGAAGATTTTGAAAGAACTAGATTTAATAGAAAACAATTTTGCACTGCAAGAATTTTATTTCTTAGCTTCATTATGTACTGAATCACTATTATTTCTTTCCTTCAATAGTATTAGCAGAAACTAGTGGCAACAATGAGATGGAATTTTGCAGAAGGTAGGAGGGTGGAAAAACAAAACAAAATATATTATGTTAATGTAAAGGAAGACCTCAGTGGAAAAAAAAAAATTACCCCTAGAATCAGTAGCTGTCAAAGCTATCCAGTTCATTACTCTTCATTCTTTTAGGTAATTTCTGCAAAGTTGAAGGTTATTTTATTTATTTACTTATTTTTGTAGCAAATGATGCTTGGGTGTTTTCACATCATTATTTTAACATTTAAAATATAGTAGAAGGTAGAGCAGTTCAGAGCTCTACTTGAATTCAGTTATCATAGGAATAAAGGTAGGTGATTAGAGACATCTTTCTCCCCACCTCCCTGCCAATTCTTGGAAGGTGTTGGGTGTCTGTTTCTTGACCACCAGAAGCAGGGAATGTGGGAAGGGATAGTGGGCAAGGAGTATGTGTGTCAGAGAACAGATTCCAAGGCTTTCTCAGGGGTGTTGCCTCCCAGGTACTGGGCAGTTCTCTGGTCTTCAGGCCTTGAAGATCCACAGCAAACTTTCTGTGGTAACTGGCCTCAGGCGTCGTGCTTCCTCTTTGCCCCACTGCCTGCAGTTCATATTGCTGTTTGCCCAATAATCTTTGGATACTTAACACTGGCAACTTGATTGCAAATAAAATAATTACATAAAGTAATCTTAAAGCTGGGGCTCATTTTTTTTCCCCAAAACCCTCAACAAAGATTGCTTGGATTAATTGGCTATAGTATGGATCATGTTAAATTCTTTGTAAAATCAGTAATGTGTCTGTTTTTGCATGCGCGGAGGGTAGAGTGGGGAGGTTAAAAATGAAAACTAAACTCCCAATCAATGTCAGGTTAATCTTACTGCCCTGGCGGGGAGTGGAGAAATGGTTGCATTTCCCAAGTGAAGATCATATCCCCTGAGTATCTTCTGTAATCCAGGCTCAGGGCTAAGTGCTTCTTAGCTTTATAATAATAATACATAATTGTTTGATCTGTACTACATCCCTGGGAAACAGTTATCATTGTTTGTATCATACTTTAAAAAAAAATTAAGAAGAGTGTCTTGTTATGTGATACAATTACATGTCTAATTATATGGAAATCATTGACATGAATTTAAAAAAAATGATCATCTTTTTGTAAACCCTGATAGCTCAGTTGGTAAAGAATCCACCTGCGATGCAAGAGACCGTGGTTCGATTCCTGGGTCGGGAAGATCTGCTGGAGAAGGGATAGGCTACCCACTCCAGTATTCTTGGGCTTCCCTTGTGGCTCAGCTGGTAAAGAATCCACCTGCAATGCTGGAGACCTGGCTTTGATCCTTGGGTTGGTAAGATCTCCTGGAGAAGGGAAAGGCTACCCATTCCAGTATTTTGGCCTGGAGAATTCGGTCCATGGGGTTGCAAGGAGTCGGACATGACTGAGTGACTTTCACTTTTGTAAACTTAATGTCACTGCCACCCCCCCTCCACCCACCAAAAAAAGAGGCTCAGAAGTTAAGTAATTTTCTGCAGTTAATACTTCTACTGGCATTTGAAACAAAGATATTTTAGACTCTGAGATTAATAGAATGTGGCCCATTATGCCACTGTTTCTCAGTCAATAGATATCAAATGTTGTTATAATAAATAGATAATAAATATCAACAAATATTGTTAACTGAACATATGCAAAATGAACATACCAATGCTGAGTACCTGTAAATTCTTTACTATCTTGAGTCCTTCTCACATTCTTCTCATTATCTTGAGTCCATTTTCACATTCTTGAGTCCTTCTCACATATTCTCACTGAAAATACAAATTAGTTTATTGCTTTTAAGCTTTTGATTGTCTGGGTAAATGGGAAACACTTGGGATTTTTCTAAAATACTTCTGAGGTTTTTTTGGGAGAGATGTGGCACAAGCGTCTCAGTAATTTAAAAAAAAAAAGATTTATATATGTATTTGGCTGCTGTGGGTCTTAGTTGTGGCACTTGGGATCTTTGATCTTCATCACAGCATGCGAACTCTTAGTTGTGGCAGGTTGGATCTAGTTGCCCGACCAGGGTTCAAACTTGGGCCCCCTGTGTTGGGAGCTGTCTTAACCCCTGGATCACCAGGTAAGTCCACTTCTCAGTAATTTATGACTATTTGTAATGAATGATATTGTTCATGGGGTTCTTCCGGCAAGAATACTGGAGTGGCTTGCCATTTGAATTATGGTGATTGAGAAGACTCTCGAGAGTCCCTTAGACAGCAGGGAGATCAAACCAGTCAATCCTGAGGGAAGTCAATCCTGAATACTCATTGGAAGGACTGATACTGAAACTGAAGCTCCAATACTTTGGCCATCTGATGCAAAAAACCAACTTGTAAAAGACCCTGATGCTGGAAAAGATTGAGGGCAGGAGGAGAACAGGGCAACAGAGGATGAGATGTTTGGATGGTATCATAGACTCAATGGACATGAGTTTGAACAAACTCTGGGAGATATTGAAGGACAGGGAGCCTGGCATGCTTTAGTCCATGAGATCGCAAAGAGCTGGACATGACTGAACAACAACTGATTTTAACTACAGTAAAAAATGTCTGAGGAGCTATATGTTTGGAAACATTAATAGATAATTGTGTTAGATTACTAGAGTGTACGGTCATATTGAGAGAATTTTCAGTCTTCAGCAGTTTTACCTCCCAGACAAATTCTTTAACTTTCTTCCTCTTCCTACTAAGGCCCTGACTCTTTACCTTTCATTGAAAATAAGGACAACAAAGTTCTTCATGAAAAAATAAGACAGTCATAAAAGCTTGTTGTACATAAGTAATAAAGTAGAAGTAGTATAAGACTGAGGATTTTTGAAAAGGACAGAGAGGAACATATTGTGGTAGAGGGCCCCAGTGATAGAAGGCGAAACCTGGGAACTGGTCTTGCTTTAACAGTGTGGGGTAAATTACAAGATCCTTGTGTCTTCAGAAACTTCACTTGTAAAATGAGATGGCTGAATTAGATACGTGTGTATTTTTCTCTTCTCTGTTTTTTAGGCATGCATGCGTGCTCAATTGTGTCTGACTTTTTGCCACCCTATGGACTGTAGCTTGCCAGACTGTCCTTGGGATGTCCCAGGCAAGAATACTGGAATGGGTTGCCATTTCCTTCTCAGGGGATCTTCCCAACCCAGGGATCGAATCCCCATCTCTTGTGTCTCCACTGTACCACCTGGGAAACCCCTGTTTTCTAGGCGATATCCTCAGTTTCATTTTATGATATATATGTTGGCCTCGTTAGTCAGGCTATCAAATTTTTAAGTTCTAAGATTAAAAACATATTTTCACACATATGTGTGTGTTAAAACAGAATCAAGTAAATCCCTGCTACTTGAGTATAGGACAGAGGAGACCGCTGTTGGTGGTTCAAGCTCTTTCCTTCCTATCCCCACGTCTGCTTATTTCCCTGTGTGTGGGCAGTGTGTCATGGTAAACCACTCTTCCTCATCTAACCTTGACCAAGTTTGCAATTTAAGAGGACAAAGGTCATTTAGCAACCTATACCTTTGCAGATCTCATTGCACTTTCAGTATAGTTTCTTAATCTCCTTTTGTATTGTGTGTTAGTTGTTCAGTTGTGTCGACTCTTTGCGACCCTAGGGGGTGCCCACCAGGCTCCTCTGTCCATGGAATTCTCTATGCAAGAACACTGGAGTGGGTTGCCATTTCCTTCTCTACCTTTTGTACTAATTGACGTTTTTTATGACCAACCTAGACAGCATATTAAAAAGCAGACACATTACTTTGCCAACAAAGGTCCGTCTAGTCAAAGCTGTGGTTTTTCCAGTAGTCATGTATGGATGTGAGAGTTGGACTATAAAGAAAGCTGAGTGCCGCAGAGTTGATGCTTTTGAACTGTGGTGTTGGAAAAGACTCTTGAGAGTCCCTTGGACTGCAAGGAGATCCAACCAGTCCATCCTAAAGGAAATCAGTCCTGAGTATTCATTGGAAGAACTGATGCTGAAGCTGAAACTCCATTCCTTTGGCCACCCGATTTGAAGAACTGACTCATTTGAAAAGACCCTGATGCTGGAGAAGGGGAGGACAGGGGATGAGATGGTTAGATGACATCATTGACTTAGTGGATGTGAGTTTGAGTAAACTCTGGGAGTTGGTGATGGACAGGGAGGCCTGGCATGCTGCAGTCCATGGGATCACAAAGAGTTGGACATGACTGAATAGCTGAACTGAAATGAACTGAACTGACACTTTTTATGAAAGGAGATTTTCGAGGGATTAAAAAAATGAGAGCACTCATTTACGCTTTTACTTTGATCCCCTAGAGTTCTCTCTCTGGGAAGCTCTGATAGGCATGGGTGTGAGCTTACAACATTGATGGGCTGGTTAAGGGGCAGTGTCTCAGGAGTCAGGTGTCATTCTCTCTACCCCCTCTCTTTTTATGCATGCGTGCTCAGTTGTGTCTGACTCTTTGCGAGTCCGTGGACTGTAGCTCACCAGGCTCCTCTGTCTATGGAAATTTTCAGGCAAGACTACTGGAGTGGGTTGCTGTTTCCTCCTCCAGGGGGTTCTTCCCAACCCAGGGATCGAACCCACGTTTTCTCTCTTTCCTGCTTGGCAGGCAAATTCTTTACCCCTCAGCCACTGGGGAAACCCTCTTTTTTTAGGTCAACTATTTAATAAGAATAAAGGAGAGATGATGTTAAGTATGAGTGAGTGATTGCAACTCAATTGACTGTATCATTTTTCCTGTTCATACTGTGAGTGAAGTGTAAAGAGGGAAACAGTTTAAAACTGATGGTAAATGTGTGCCAGATAGCCTGACTTGCACCAGATAGTACACTGTGATGAGACTGGCCATGCCCCTCTTGGAGTTAACAGTTTGCTACTTTTCTCTGGCATCCATAAACTCTAGGCCCTAGAAGGGGATAAGTTTTTGTGTGCTATTCTTGTCCCTTCCGGAGGTATTCTTTGATACCCAAGATTGGATCAAGGTCCAAATCTGTAGTATTTATAGTATTGAGAGCATCAGTTGTATCTTAATACTTACTGCTGCTGCTAAGTCACTTCAGTCGTGTCCGACTCTGGGTGACCCCATAGATGGCAGTCCACCAGGCTCTGCTGTCCTTTGGATTCTCCAGGCAAGAACTCTGGAGTGGGTTGCCATTTCCTTCTCCATCGCATGAAAGTGAAAAGTGAAAGTGAAGTCACTCAGTCAAATCCCGACTCAGCGACCCCATGGACTGCAGCCCACCAGGCTCCTCCATCCATGGGATTTTCCAGGCAAGAGTACTGGAGTGGGTTGTCATTGCCTAATACTTACTAGATTGGAATAAATAGCAGAGTATTTGGCACATATGGGTTCTCAGGAAATATTTGTTGGTTGTATTGCTATCAAAAATTAATACTGACACTGATATTGTGAATTTGAGTCCTATCATACACAGTATCTGCTTTCTTTCACTCTTTCAAGGGGCCCCAAATGACAGTTTTCCTTATATAATAGAAGATATTGATCATAAGGGGATTCTGGTGGTAATCACTCTATTCACTCTATTTGTGAATAGAGTATGTCCACTCTGCTCTTTTTTTGTTGTTGTTAAATATTTATTTGTTGATTTGGCTACTCTGGGTCTTAGTTGCCACACACAATATCTTTTTTTTTTCTTGTTTATTTTTATTGAAGTAAGACTTCCCTAGTGCCTCAGATGGTAAAGCGTCTGTCTACAATGTGGAAGACCTGGGTTCGATCCCTGGTCGGGAAGATCCGCTGGAGAAGGAAATGGCAATCCACTCCAGTACTATTGCCTGGAAAATCCTATGGACAGAGGAGCCTGGTAGGCTACAGTCCATGGGGTCACGAAAAGTTGGACACGACTGAGTGACTTCACTTCACTTATAGTTGATTTACAGTGTGTTAATTACTGTCATACAGTAAAGTATATATATACACATTAAAAACAATATTCTTTTCCGTTATGGTTTACCATAGGATTTTTTAAAATTGGAGGATAGTTACTTTACAATGTCCTGTTAGTTTCTGCTGTACAACAAAGTGAATCAGCTATAAGTATACATACCATATATCCCCTCCATCTTGAGCTTCCCTCCCTGCCCCCACCCCAGCCCTCTAGGTCATCACAGAGCACCATGCTGAGCTCCCTGTGTTTCACAGCAGCTTCCCACCAGCTGTGTTTTACACATGGCAGCATATATGTGTCAGTGCTCTCTCTGTCTGTCCTGCCTTCGTTTTTCCCTTCTGTGTGCACAAGTCTGTTCTCTGTATCTGTGTCTCTATTCCTACCTTGCAGATAGGTTCATCTTTCTGATTTCTTTCACTGTGTATGACAGACTCTAGGCTCATCCACATCACTACAAATGACCCCATTTTGTTCCTTTTATGGCTGAGTAACATTCCATTGTGTATATGTACCACAACTTCTTTATCTATTCACCTGTTGATGGACATCATGTTGATAACATGTTCTGGCTATTGTAAATAGTGGCATGCAGGATCTTTAGTTGTGGCATGTGAACTCTAGTTTTGGCATGTGGATATAGTTCCCTAACCAAGGATTTCACCTGAGTCCTCAGCATTGGGAGCCTGGAGTCTTAACCACTGGACCATCAGGGAAGTCTCTGTCCATCCTACTCTTAAGATGAGCTACTTAGAGCCCCACTCTTTCAAAGACAAACTAGTGAAATTATCCTTGTATATACAATAATTGAATATATTTGTATACATGCAAAATAAACACAAGTTTCCAAATGCTTGTTCACTTAAAAATATTTTTTAACGTTTTAGGGATGTTTTTGCTACTTTTCAACTAGCACACCTCACCATACCAAATTTTATACAGACCCAGTGGAAGCGGTAAAAGACATTCCTGATGGCGCAACAATACTGGTTGGTGGTGAGTAATAGTATTGTTTTCCTTTTGATTTTCGCACAGCAGGGAAGTCACAATGGTGAGGCGATTAGAAAGGCTAATTATTTTATTACTTTGTTAATAAATGCCAATTATTAGAAATGCCAGTTGTTTTATTGTTTAGTTATCGATTCTTTATCTTATTTTAATTTATTTATTACATATTATCTATTTTTTAAATTATAGTGTCCCCTTTCTGAAAGTTTAGCAAGGTTTAGTACTTTATATCTGACCTTTTCTTTCCTTTTCTATTTCTTTTCCTATTATTTGAAAAGCTGACACCTTAAATTGAAGCATATATACTATTATGTAAGAAACGAATCACCAGTCTATGTTTGATACAGGATGCAGGATGCTTGGGGCTGGTGTACGGGGATGATCCAGAGAGACGTTGTGGGGTGGGAGGTGGGAGGGGGATTCAGGATTGGGAGCTTGTGTACACCTGTGGTGGATTCATGTCAATGTATGGCAAACCCAATAGAGTATTGTAAAGTTAAATTAAAAAAAAATAAATAAATAAAAAAAATAAATAGGGCTATCTTATTAGTAGCTTTGAAAAATCCCTAGATACTTGGGAATTCTATTTACCTTAAAACGTTTGCATGAAGAAAAAAGAAGTTTGCATTGATCTCAGCAGTCCACACTGGCCACTTTTGTTCCTCCTCATTTTGGAAGCTAGAGCACACATCCACATCTGTCTGTTAGTGAGACAGATAGAACCTCTCAAGTTCTATTGCTTCTTTTTGTTTAGAATGTCTTTTAGCACCCCTCTCTCACACTCATTAACCTTGTTGCCTGATTCTTATACATATCTTTGGATTTCTAGGCCTTGGTCATAAAAATCAAGGGTTATTTTTAGGGTTGCTCTTCATTCATTCATTCAATTCGGCCGTCATTGAATTTTAGACCCAATACCATTTGAGGAATTGTGTAAAAAGAAATGAAAGTCATTAGCTTAGGCTTCTAGATCTGCAGAATCTACCCAGGATTGTAAAACAAACACGCTTGAAAAAGTAACTGTGTAAAAGTTCAATTTTAAAGTGGGAAAATAACAAATAAGTAGTTAAGTGCAAGAAGAACAATGTGTAGCTGGCTGTATTAATACAGTGCACTTGGCTTTATGCTTATGAATCAAGGACTTGGCAGTGATGTCTGGTGCTATATAATGATGTAAAACATTTGGAGATAGCTATGTGGCCATTTGTTTTATTTCATTTTTTTGAGGTTTATTTGTGCTTTGTTTTGCCAGTAGACCTTTAGTAAAGTGATTTGCAAACTTTTTTGATCTAAAAACACATTTTACATCACAATCCAACAAACACACATGTATGTAATATGTATATATATATAAGTGAAATGAAAGTTTTTCCAAAAATGTCTATCCTGAGTGTTAAATTTTTTTTTTTGGAAACTTTTTTCTCAAAGCACTTTTAGGTTTATAATAAAATTGACAGGAAGGTACAGAAATTCCCCATATACTCCCTCCCCACACATACATAGCCATTATCAACAGAGTGGTACTTTTTTTTTTTATTAACCAAGGATGAATTGCATTGACATAATCACCAAAATCCACAGTTCACCTTAGGGTACACTTTAATGAAGTAAATAATGTTGTGCTTTCTATGGGTTTGGACCAAAGTATAATGACATATATATATACATATATATATATATATATATATGTATATATATATAAAATTATAATGTCATACAAAGTATTTCACTGCTCATGAAAACTTCTGTACTCTGTGTATTCATCTCCCCCCACCTCTCAAATTCCTGGCAACCATTGATCTTTTTACTGTCTATGACCACTTCTTAAGTTGCTAAGATATATCTATGCATTTGCATAGTAGGTCTAATAATGTGCTGGTACATTTTTCTTTTTTTTAAAAAGAGTAACAGAAACATTTCCTTGGAAGAAAATTACCCTTTACATAAAATTATTTATCTTCTTGGCCCATTATAGGTTTTGGGTTATGTGGAATTCCAGAGAATCTTATAGGAGCTTTGCTAAAGACTGGAGTAAAAGGATTAACTGCAGTCAGCAACAATGCTGGGTAAGTGTGTGTTTGTAAAACAATTGCTTGAAAGAAATGATAATCCTTCATAATATTGAAATGAAGTCCATCAGTGAAGTGAAATATTTCTTCATTGATAGGAGCAGTAAGCTTAAGGATCAGAAGATGGTTTCATCATTCTGATGATTAAGACTCCATGGTGCCACTGCAGGGGGCCCAGGTTCGCTGGCTTTTCAGGGAACCAAGATGCTGCAAGAAAAAAAAATTTCAAACTGAGCCCTTCATTTTAAAGTTTGTTTAGTTATTTATTCTGTTTTTGGCTGTGCTGGGTCTTTATTGGTGCGCGGGCCTTTCTGGAGTTGTGGCGAGGTGGGGCTCCTCTCTAGTTGTGGAGCGTGAGCTCTAGCCCATGTGGGCTTCAGTAGTGTGGCTCCAGGACTCTAGAGCACAGGCTCAGGAGTTGACGAGCACAGGCTTTGTTGCTCTGAGGCGTATGGGATCTTCCTGGATCAGATATTGAATCCATGTCTCCTGCATTGGCAGGCAGGTTCTTGACCACTGATCCACCAACAAAGCCCCCTTTCATTTTAAAACTTAGAGGTTGTATGTTGTACCTTATTGTAGATCTTTATTTACAAAGGCAGATGGACATCCATTTGAAATCTTTTATTTTGGTTATGCCCTTATCATAGAAGATACATGAAGAATATAATCAATCATTAAAAATGTTGCTGGTCTTGGTAAAAAGAGGAGGGTATGCAGCCAGCATTAAGACAGTAGGCTTGTATATCAAAATGGTCAGCAATGACCCACAAAATCTTAATGATTGATGGCCTGCATATTAAGATATATTTCGTTATTAAGGGAAAGGCCATTTTAATTCCCAATAGTAAATTATCAGCTCTTCTAACAATGAAAGTCTTCAAAGATCTTAAAAATTAGAGAAATTAATTTGGCAGTTTAGTGTATTATCATAAATGCAGTTTAGAAGAAATAGCACAGATTGTTTAGGCAACGAAACTGATCTGTGTCGTTGTTGTTCAGTCACTCAGCCATGTCTGACTCTTTACAGCTCCATGGACTGCAGCAAGGCAGGCTTCCCTGTCCTTCAGTGTCTCCCAGAATTTGCTCAAAGTCATGTCCATTGAGTCAGTGATGCCATCCAACCTTCTCAACTTCTGTTGCCTCCTTCTTCTCCTACCTTCAATCTTTCCCAGCATCAGGGTCTTTTCCAATGAGTTGGTTCGTCACATCTGGTGGCCAAAGTATTGGAGTTCCAACTTCAGCATTAGACCTTCCAATGAATATTCAGGGTTGATTTCCTTTAGGATCGACTGGTGTCATCTCCTTGCTGTCCAAGGAGCTCTCAAGAGTCTTCTCAAACACCACAGCTTGAAAGCATCAATTCTTTGGTGCTCAGCTTTCTTTGTGGTCCAACTCTCCCATCTGTACATGACTACTGGACAAACCGTAGCTTTGACTATATGGACCTTTGTTGGCAAAGTAATGTCTCTGCATTTTAGTACACTGTCTAGGTTGGTAATAGCTTTTCTTCCAAGGAGAAAGCCTCCTTTAATTTAATGGGTGCAGTCACTGTCCACAGTGATTTTGGAACCCAAGGAAATAAAGTCTGTCACTGCATTTTTCCTCATCTGTTTGCCATGAAGTGATAGGACCAGATGCCATGATCTTTGTTTTTTGAATGTTCAGTCTTAAGCCTGCTTTTTCACTCTCCTGTTTCACCTTCATCAAGAGGCTCTTTAGATACTCTTCGCTTTCTGCTGTTAGAGTGGTATCATTTACATATCTGAGGTTGTTGGTATTTCTCCTGACAGTCTTGATTCCAGCTTGTGCTTCATCCAGTCCAGCATGGTGCATGATGTACTCTGCATATAAGTTAAATAAGTATGGTGACAGTATGGAGCCTTGATGTATTCCTTTCCCAGTTTGGAACCAGTCCATTTTTCCATGTCCAGATCTATCTGTTGTTTCTTGCTCATTTTTTAATTTGCTGACTTTATGCTATTATTTTTGCTTGGAAGCCTATCCACTTCTCTGGGTATCCACATCTTTCCCCATCTTACAGAAGCCATATCCAGTTGGAAAACTGCTGTAGCCTTCATTGATCTAGTCCTTTTCTGAATTCCTGTGGAGATGGTTAGCCTGTCTTTGTGTACTGATATGTATTTATTATCTCTCATGTATATTACAGGCCAGTTGTTTCACTTAGGGTAGTTTTCTATTTTCTTTTTTTTTCTTTTCTTTTTTAGCTGCACCATGGAGCATGCAGGATCTTAGTTCCCCAACCAGAGATCAGTCCCATGCCCCCTGCAGTGGAAGTGGGGAGTCTTAACCACTGGACTTCAGGGAAATCCCTAGAGTAGGTTTCTGTTTCATACGATTTATGCTTAGCCTATAGTCTCAGAGTCATTGAGACTTGAAGCTGAATGGGATTATAGAGACCATATGTTCCAATTCCTTCATTTAACAGGGGAAATCCTCTTTAAATAGGGAAGTAACTTGTTCATGGTCACTTGTTATTTCTGAAACACATCCTGTGCCCTTTGAACTTACTTAATGTTTATTAAAAATACTTTTGATTATCGATACTTGGTTGAATTTTCCTGATAACTCAGTGCTTCTAAGGAGTGTATGCATGTATGCTAAGATGCTTCAGTCATGTCTGACTTTGTGACCCCGTGGACTGTAGCCTGCCAGCTTCCTCTGTTCATGGGATTCTCCAGGCAAGAATACTGGAGTTTTTCCAGGCAAGAATACTGGAGTAGATTGCCATTCCCTTCTCCAGGAGATCTTAGCAACCTAGGGATCGAACCCATGTCTCTTACATCTGCTTCATTGGCAGGCAGGTTCTTTACCATTAGCACCACCTGAGAAGCACAGGGAGTAGTACAGATTAATGTAAATTCTTGATACAGAGTAAGTTCTGATACCCTATTTCACTGAACTCAAAGAAGGCACTTGGCACACCTTGATTGGCAGTTGGTTATCTTTTTTTTTTTTTGCAGTTGATTATCTTAATTAGAGGTGATTAAGGTTTATAGGGATGAGGGCTTTGTTTTGATAATTAGATAAATGAGGTGGAAAGCTTAGGATGTCTTTATTTGAGCACCAAACATAGTGTGAGTTGTGGGGTAGAGGGAGAGAACATGGAATTAGAAGTAATGGTTATCACCAATATGTTCAATCTAAAAAAATGATACAAAAGAACTTATTTCTAAAAGAGAAACAGACTCACAGACATAGAAAACAAACTTTTGGTTACCAAAGCAGAAAGGACGGGGCGGGGGTTGGGAATAAATTATGAGTTTGGGTTTGACAGGTACACACAACTGTATATAAAATAGATACGCAGCAAGGACCTACTGTATAGCATAGGGAACTGTATTCAATATCTTGTAATACCCTGTAATGGAAAAGAAACTGAAAAAGAATGTATATGAATATATAACCAAATCACTTTGCTTCACACCTTGAAACTAATACAACATTGAAAATCACTTCTACTTCATTTTTTAAAATAAGGAAGTAATGATTATTTTCTCCTTTAGAAAAAGACTCCATCTTTAGAAGTTCTGCCTGAATTGGAAGTCTTCCAAAGCTCAGGACTTCTAATTATCTGTTTTTTTTTTTTTTAAGTTGTTTGCTTTTAATGACTACTAAGACCTGTTGACCCGAGGTACTACTTACTTTGCTATAAGTTTTGACTATTACATGTTGATGAGATAAACCCTCCCTTAGGACCACTGAGATGAATCAGTGCTTTGATACAGGTTGATTAGAAAAGCAGGAACATCACAGATGTTCCTCTGATTTCTGGAAAACTTTAACATATGAATTACAAACCTGGATGAGCAAGTGGTTCACAATAAACTTTATTTCAGGTAATTAAATCACAGAGTCAAGGGAAGAATAGGTGTGCCATATTAGTCATTTTCATTTCCTCAGGACAGGATTGTTTTAGATTACGGTTCTTGAAGGTGAGGATTTAGACAGCTCCAAGGGCAGCCCCACTTTGTGTAGAAAACTAAAAAGTAGTGGTAATATGTACAACATATGTACAACAGTCCCTACTTTATCCATGGTTTTGCTTTACATGGTTTGAGATATGTGGCATCAACCTTGATCTGGAAATACTAGATGGAAAATTCCAGAAATAAACAATTCATGAGTTTTCAATTCCAGGCTATTTTGAGTAGCATGATGAAATCTCACACCCTCCTGCTCTGTCCTGCCCTGGACGAGAATCATCCTTTTGTCCAGCGTGTGCACTGGTTAGTCTCTTAGTTACTCTGTTATCAGATTCATGGTCATCAGTGTTGCCAGATCACAGTGAATGTGTTCACTTATTTTACTTAATAATGGCCCCCAGATGCAAGAGTTGTGATGTTGGTAATTCAGATATGCCAAGGAGAAGCCATGAAGTGCTTCTTTAAAGCGAAAAGGTGAATATTCTTGATTTAACAAGGAAAGAAAATGATTGTATGCTGAGATTGCTAAGATGTATGGTGAGAATGAGTCTTCAGCCTGAAATTGTGAAGAAGGAAAAAGAAATTTGTACTAGTTTTCTTGCTGCATCTCAAATTGCAAGTTACAGACATAGTGCATGACGCTGCTGCTGCTAAGTCACTTCAGTCGTGTCTGACTCTGTGTGACCCCATAGACGGCAGCCCACCAGGCTCCCCCATCCCTGGGATTCTCCAGGCAAGAACACTGGATTGGGTTGCCATTTCCTTCTCCAATGCATGAAAGTGAAAAGTGAAAGTGAAGTCGCTCAGTCGTGTCCAACCCTCAGTGAACCCATGGACTGCAGCCTTCCAGGCTCCTCCATCCATGGGATTTTCCAGGCAGGAGTACTGGAGAGGGGTGCCATGTGCCCAGTTAAGCTGAAAAAGGTATTAAATTAGCATAATAACATATTTTGAGAGATCACATTCACAAAGCTTTTATTACAATATGCTGTTATAATTGTAGCAGCAGCTGTTATAATTGTTCTACTTTATAATTAGCTATTATTGTGAATATCTTACTGTGCCTAATTTATAAATGAAACTTTATCATAGATATGCATGTATAAGAAAAGAAGATACCTATGTATTGTTGTTGTTTAGTTGCTACGTTGTATCTGACTCTTTTGTGACCCCATGGACTGTAGTCCACCAAGCTTCTCTGTCCATGGGATTTTCTAGGTAAGGACACTGGAGTGGATTGCCATTCCCTTCTCCAGGGGATTGTGCATAGCATCTGTAGGGTTGGTACTGTCTTGGCATGTATCCTCAGTTAAGGGTAGATACCTGTATGTACCTGTACATGAGATTACAATGCTGTTACTTGTATATACTTGTGTATATGTTATTTTATTGCATTTTGCTTTATTGCATTTCACAGGCATTGCACTTTTTACAAATTGAAGGTTCAGGGCAGCCCTGCATTAAACAAATGTATTAGCTTCATTTTCCCAATAGAATTTGCTCACTTCATGTCTCTGTCACTTTTTGATAATTTTTGCAATATTTCAAACTTTTTCATTATTATATTTGTTATGGTGATCTGTGATCAGTGATCTTTTTTTTAAATTTATTTTTTAATTGAAGGATAATTGCTTTACAGAATTTTGTTGTTTTCTGTCAAACATCAACATGAATTAGCCATAGGTATACATATGACAGTGATCTTTGATGTTATTATTGCAAAAAAATTATGACTTCCTGTAGGTTCAGATGATTGTTAGCATATTTTAATAATACAGTGTATTTTTGAATCATTGTGGCTTTCATTTTTTTAAATTACTTTTTATTGGAATATAGTTGCTTTGCAGTGTTGTTACAAAGTATTTTTAAATTAAGGCATTGATGTTATTTTAGGCATAATAAATACTATTGCACACTTAACAGACTATAGTATAGTATAAACATTTATATGCACTGGAAAACAAAAAAATTTTCAGGACTTGCTTTATTGCAGTATTTGCTTTTCTGTGGTGGTCTGGTGAGGTGTGCCTATAGTTCTGTACCACTCAGGTATAGGAATTCTCTGGGGGTCCAGGAGCAGTTTTTCACTCTAAATAAAATTTCTGGTTTTACACCAATGGTTTTGAACCCAGAGATAAAGGTAAATGACTCCTTTGCTGTGTTGTCTTATTTGTCAAGATAGCTACAGCTCTGAGAGCTCTAAAGGGCTTGAAGGGGAGATCTTGGCTGCCTTGGATGATCATAAACATTTCCCCCAAGATTAGGTTATTTGGTTTGGGAAGGGCTAACCACTTCCTCCTTTCCTGCCAGAGATGCTCAGAGGGCTCAAACAAACCTTGTGCTACCATACAAAAAAGATCTTCATGATCCAGATAATCATGATGGTATGATCACTCACCTAGAGCCAGACATCCTGGAATGCGAAGTCAAGAGGGCCTCAGGAAGCATCACTATGAACAAAGCTAGTAGAGGTGATGGAATTTCAGTTGAGCAGAAAGATGATGCTGTGAAAGTGCTGCACTCAATATGCCAGCAAATTTGGAAAACTCAACAGTGGCCACAGGACTGGAAACGGTCAGTTTTCATTCCAATCCCAAAGAAAGGCAATGCCAAAGAATGCACAATTGCACTCATCTCACACACTAATAAAGTAATGCTCAAAATTCTCCAAGCCGGGCTTCAACAGTACGTGAACCATGAACTTCCAGATGTTCAAGCTGGATTTAGAAAAGGCAGAGGAACCAGAGATCAAATTGCCAACATCCACCGAATTATCGAAAAAGCAAGAAAGTTCTAGAAAAAACATCTATTTCTGCTTTATTAACTATGCCAAAGCCTTTGACTGTGTGGATCACAATAAACTGGAAAATTCTGAGAGAGATGGGAATACCAGATCACCTGACCTGCCTCTTAAGAAATCTGTATGCAGGTCAGGAAGCAACAGTTAGAACTGGACATGGAACAACAGACTGGTTCCAGATAGGAAAAGGAGTACNAATTAACTGTGGGAAATTCTTCAAGAGATGGGCATACCAGACCACCTGACCTGCCTCTTGAGAAACCCGTATGCAGGTCAGGAAGCAACAGTTAGAACTGGACATGGAACAACAGACTGGTTCCAGATAGGAAAAGGAGTACCTCAAGGCTGCATATTGTCACCCTGCTTATTTAACTTCTATGCAGAGTACATCATGAGAAATGCTGGGCTGGAGGAAGCACAAGCTGGAATCAAGATTGATGGGAGAAATATCAATAACATCAGATATGCAGATGACACCACCCTTATGGCAGAAAGTGAAGAAGAACTAAAAAGCCTCTTGATGAAGGTGAAAGAAGAGAGAAAAAGTTGGGTTAAAGCTCAACATTCACAAAGGAAAGATCATGGCATCCTGTCCCATCATTTCATGGCAAATAGATGGGGAAAGAGTAAAAAAAGTGGCTGACTTAATTTTGGAGGGGGGTGGGGTTCCAAAATCACTGCAGATGGTGACTGCAGCCTTGAAATTAAAAGATGCTTACTCCTTGGAAGGAAATTTAGGGCCAGCCTATACAGCATATTCAAAAGCAGAGACATTGAAAGTGTAAGTGAAGTTGCTCAGTCGTGTCCAACTCTTTGTGACCCCATGGATTGTAGCCTATCAGGGTTCTCTGTCCATGGGATTTTCCAGGTAATAGTACTGGAATGGATTGCCATTTTCTTCTCCAGGGGATCTTCCCAACCCAGGGCTCGAACCCCAGTCTCCCGCATTGTAGACAGATGCTTTACCATCTGAGCCAACAGGGAAGTCATATTAAAGAACAGCATATTAAAAAGCAGAGACATTACTTTGCCAACAAATGTTCATCTAGTTAAGGGTATGGTTTTTCTTGTATGGATGTGAGAGTTTGACTATAAAGAAAGCTGAGCGCAGAACTGATGCTTTTGAACTGTGGTGTTGGAGAAGACTCTTGGGAGTCCCTTGCACTGCAAGAAGATCCAACCAGTCCATCCTAAAGGAAATCAGTCCTGAGTGTTCATTGGAAGGACTGATGTTGAAGCTGGAACTCCAGTACTTTGGATACCTGATGCAAAGAGCTGAAAAGACCCTTAAGCTGGGAAAGATTGAGGGCAGGAGGAGAAGGGGACGACAGAGGATGAGATGGTTGGATGGCATCACTGACTAAATGTACATGAGTTTAGGGAAACTCCAGGAGTCAGTAATGGACAGGGAACCCTGGCGTGATGCTGTTCATGGGGTCACAAAGAGTCGGACACAACTGAGCAACTGAACTGAACTGAACTCTGCATATAAGTTAAATAAGCAGGGTGACAATATATAGCCTTGACGTACACCTGTCCCGATTTGGAACCAATCTGTTGTTCCATGTCCAGTTCTAACTGTTGCTTTTTGACCGGCATACAGATTTCTCAGGAGGCAGGTCAGGTGGTGTGGCATTCCTATGTCTTTAAGAATTTTCCAGTTTGTTGTGATCCACACAGTCAAAGGCTTTGGCATAGTCAATAAAGCAGAAATAGATATTTAACTTGAACTCTTTTGCTTTTGGTATAATCCAAGGGATGTTGGCGAACTTGATCTCTGGTTCCTCTGCCTTTTCTAAATCCAGCTTGAATGTCTGGAAGTTCTCAGTTCATGTACTACTGAAGCCTGACTTGGAGAATTTTGAGCATTTTGCTTGCATATGAGATGAGTGCAATTGTGCGGTAGTTTGAGCATTCTTTTGCATCATGTTTCTTTGGGATTGGACCTTTTTGCAGTCCTGTGGCCACTGCTGAGTTTTCCAAATTTGCTGGCTTATTGAGTGCAGCACTTACATAGCATCATCTTTCAGGATTTGAAATAGCTTAACTGGAATTCCATCACCTCCACCAGCTTTGTTCTTAGTGATGCTTCCTAAGGCCCACTTGACTTCACATTCCAAGATACCTGGCTCTAGGTGAGTGATCACACCATCCTGGTTATCTGGGTCATGAAGATCTTTTTTGTATAGTTCTTCTGTGTATTCTTGCCACCTCTTCTTAATATCTTCTGCTCCTGTTAGGTCCATACCATTTCTGTCCTTTATTGTGCTCATCTTCGCCTGAATTATTCTTTTAGTATGTCTAATTTTCTTGAAGAGATCTCTAGTCTTTCCCATTCTATTGTTTTCCTCTATCTCTTTGCTTTGATCACTGAGGAAGGCTTTCTTATCCCTCTGTGCTATCCTTTGGATCTCTGCATTCAAATGGGTATATCTCTTCTTTTCTCGTTTGCCTTTAGCTTCTCTTCTCAGCTATTTCTATGGCCTCCTCAGACAACCCTTTGTCCTTTTTGCATTTCTTTTTCTTGGGAATGGTCTTGATTACTGCTTCTTTTGCAGTGTCAGGAACAACTGTCCATAATTCTTCAGGCAGTCTGTCTATGATATCTAATCCCTTGAATCTATTTGTCACTTCTGCTGTATTATCAGATTGATTTAGGTCATACCTGAATGGTCTAGTGGTTTTCCTTACTTTCTTCAATTTAAGTTGGAATTGGCAATAAGGAGTTCTAGATCACAAAGGTTGACTAGAAATCTTTCTTCATACCAGTTTATCCCATCACTATTTAAAGTTACAAAATATGCAACACAGTATTATTGACAATAGTTGCCAGGCTGTACATTATATACCCAAAACATTTATGACTGGAAGTTTGCAGCTTGTGATCCCCTTCATCTATTTTGCTTATTGCTTTTAAAGCAGAAGAAAGGAACATCTGGAAGGCTGTTGCCAGAAAACTGTTCCTTTTTTTTCCCTCTCTGTGGAGGGAACTGCTATTTGCTTACCAATATCCGTTCCTCTCCTTCTCGTTTTCTTTGCTAATAGAATCCTATTTGGTGATTGTTTGCCTATTGGCTATATTCTCAGCTAAAATACACTGTTTCCTAGCCTCTCTTGTAGATAGGAGTAGCCAGTAAGATTTAAGTGGGGTATATACATTGTCTCCTGGGAAAACTACTTAAAGGGTAACTGACAACTGGTATGCATCTTTATTGCTCTTATTTCCCCTGTCTCCTTGAGAGAACTTGGGCATTGTGCCTGGAGTTCCAGCAGCCATTTTGTATCTTTGGAATGACCATGAGGAAGGGTTTTCTGGATCTCTTTTATTTTCTAGAGTCACCATACCATCTGTGAACTGTTGTGCTACTTATCTATTGCTGCGGAACAAATTACCACCAATCTATTAACTTAAAACAACACTTGTTTATTATCTCATAATTTCCCTGCATCATGAGTCTGGGCATGGCCTAGGTGGGTCCTTTGCTCAAGGTCTTACAAGGTTATAGTCAAGGTGTCAGCCAGGCTCCATTCTCATCAGGAGGCTTGACTGGGAGAAGAATCTACTCCCAAACTCACTCAGGTTGTTGGCAGAATTTATTTCCTAGCAGTTGTAGGACTGAGGTTCCCATTTTCATACCATCTTTTAGCCAGGAACTACTCACTACATCTAGTTCAGGAGTTTGCCATGTAGCCTTCTCCATAGTTCACAACATGTCTGTTGGCTTCTTCAAGACCAGCAGAGGACCTTCTTTCTTCAGGAAGGATGCAGTCCTTTTAATGGCTTCAGCTAATGAAGTCAAGTCATTCTGAACAATCTCCCTTTAACTCAAAAATCAACTGATTTGGGACCTTAATTACATCTTCAGAGTCCTTTCACTTTTGCTACGTACTCTCTCCTAATCACTGGATTGACATGCTGTCATATTTAGAGGTCCTGTCCACAATGAAAAGGCGTATATAACAGAGGTTGAGAACCTTGGAAGCTGTCTTAGACTTCTGACATGGGCTTCCTTTCAGTTCAGTTCAGTTCATTTCAATCGCTCAATCATATCCAACTCATTGCAGCCCCACGGACTGCAGCACGCCAGGCCTCCCTGTCCATTGCCAGCTCCTGGAATTTACTCAAACTTATGTCCATAGAGTCAGTGATGCCATCCAACCATCTATCTCATCCTCTGTCGTCCCCTTCTCTTGCCTTCAATCTTTCCCAGCATCAGGGTCTTTTCAAATAAGTCAGTTCTTTGCATCAGGTGGCCAAAGTATTGGAGTTTCAGCTTCAGCATCAGTCCTTCCAATGAATATTCAGGACTGATTTCCTTTAGGATGGACTGGTTGGATCTCCTTGTAGTCCAAGGGACACTCAAGAGTCTTCTCCAACACCACACTTCAAAAGCATTAATTCTTTGGCGCTCAGCTTTCTTTGTAGTCCAGTTCTCACATCCATATACATGACTACTGGAAAGACCATAGGTTTGACTAGATGGACCTTTGTTGGCTTCTTTTACTTTCAGACAAGAAACCCCGTACTTCTTTTTCTGTAGACAGACACATCTCTGAAATCTGCAATCAAATACAATTCCTAACTGTTAAAATATCTGGGAATGTAATGGAAAATATATAAAGAAATAAATGAGTAAAAAAAAAACCCTGCTGCTGCTGCTGCTAAGTCGCTTCAGTCGTGTCCGACTCTGTGCGACCCCATAGACAGCAGCCACCAGGCTCCCCCGTCCTTGGGATTCTCCAGGCAAGAACACTGGAGTGGGTTGCCATTTCCTTCTCCAATGCATGAAAGTGAACGTGAAGTTGCTCAGTCATGTCCGATTCTTCACAGTTCCATGGACTGCAGCCTACCAGGCTCCTCCATCCATGGGATTTTCCAGGCAAGAGAAAAAATCCCCTAGTTTCAAAATTAATACAAAAGCATATATTTATAAATTTGAAAAAAAGAGTCAAAAGCAAAAGCCCTCTTTCAAACACCCCAATACCTCTTCATTCCCTTAGATCAGAGACAGTTATTTTCCTATGTGATTATAGACACATTCATATGCATGTATTATATATATTAAAACATTTAGGTTTGTAAAATATAACATAGCACATCTAATTCGTTGAAAATTAATCATTTGGTACACAATATTGTAGAATTTTTACGTACATTAATGCCTTCTTTCTGAAGTCCACTAAAGTTGGGTTTACTGTTCACTGCCGCAGCAGAGACCACACATCATGGAGAACTGGGGAGGATCTTGATAAAAGGTATTAGAAAGAATTGAAGGTTTGTGCCTGGTTGGGTGGAAGGGTTTTAAGAAATGGGAGTTTGCTTAGTCTGGATTAGCTGCTATTAGAAAGTGGGGATAATTTTGTGATTGGGTAGCTTAACAGATCTTTTCTAGCAGGAGGGAGGACTAGAATGAAAATAAAGCTGTCATTGCTAGAGAAGCAGAGATCACTTAAATGAACCAGCCGTTGTTTGATATTTGTGCTTTGTACAGTGACTTGGCTTTTGTCTTGTGAGTAGACTTGATTACAAGATGGCCTTGGTTTTTACGGTCATAGAGAAACCTGTCCTCATGTTGATATCTGTGAGATTGTGTTGCTGGGTCAGATGGGAAAACAACGAACCTTAGCTGTGTGTCAGGCCAGCTCCTAGCAACACTGAGACCCAGCTGAGTCAGACTAAGTTCCGAGATGTCAGGAGCTGCTTTCCAGAGAATCTATCTACTGAGAGAAAAAGAAAGATACAAAATGAGGTAACAGATTGCATTGATTTGGAGATAGAACTCATAAGCCATCCATCATATGCATAATTATATATGTAAGATCATAATGTAGCTGATAATTCTAGACTTTGGGACATTTCAGTATTGTTTTAGAATATCTTATGTTGCTGTGATACAAAGCCCTGAATGTTTGTATACATACAAACATATATGAAGTACATGATTTTATATGTCTTTTATATATATAAAAGTACATACATATACTTTTTAAAAGAAAGCATCACTCTAAAGATATCTATAGACACATAATATATAACTTGTATATACTTTGTTAAAGAAAGTATCATTAACCATCACATCCTGAATCAGTATACTAGTTAAAACTTATAGGATTTATCTTGTAGGATTGGTCTTTGTTTCAAAGTTGTATAAAATAAACAACTAACTGCTGCTGCTAATATCAACACCATTTTCTAAAAATATGCCGAGTATGTTGTGTCCTTCTAAATATTTATCTTTTTTATAATCTCAATAAGCTATATTTTGGGAAACATTTTGGGTGGGCAAATAAATACTTCCAACTGAAACCAAATGAAGAACAGTTCAATTCTCCCCTAGCAATCACAGCATTCATCTCTAGTAATCAAAATATCCTTGGTCCAAAATAGATGTGGGCTTTTATGATTTTATCTCTAAAGTTGGAGGAGGTGAGCCAAGCAGTCTATTTTCTCATTTTTCTGTTAAAGAACCCTTCAAAGTTCATTCTGAAGTTGCAACTGGACTCATGTGCTTTTTTTTTTTTTTTTACATTTTTAGTCTTTTAAGTATTGTAAGTCTTGTCTACAAAGTAATTACAGAGTTATCTGAAAAGGACTGTGGGTTGCTTGTCTAGTTAAGATGACGTGTAGTTTCATGGGGAAATAATTAGAGAATGAAAGTTATCTCTTAAGTGTTTAGATTGAATTTCAGTATTCAAAGGATGAACTTTTCCACAAATCTTTCTATTTAAAGTTGTGGGAAAAGATGTATTATAAGCACAATGCTGTACGTTCTTTCCTCTCCAAAACTTCTGGAAATGTGCCATAGAACATATGTTTGCATCAAGTTTCTGTTTGAGGTGAGTAGGCAATTATCATCGATCAATTTAGCAGCCAAAAGGCACCCAATTCATTATTCATCTTCCTGGTCCTTGTTGCCAGGTATTCTATCTGCTTCATATGCTGCTTCATAGCCAGGTTACCTGGTGAATCAAAGGAAAAGAGAATAAGCTTTGTGGTCTCTTGAGAAGGCAGAATGATGAAGCAAGTTGAGTTTTAGCACACCTTCCACTTTTAAAGTTTAATTTAATTTTATATTGAAGTAGTATTGTTTAATTGCTAAGTCGCGTCTGACTCTTTTGCAGCCCCATGGACTGTAGACTGCCAGGTTCTCTTCTCACCCCATGGACTGTAGCTTGCCAAGCTTCTTAGTCCATATGATTTCCCAGGCAAGAATACTGAAGTGGGCTGCCTTCTCTGGGGCCTCTTCCTGACCTAGGGATTGAACCCATGTCTCCTGCATTGACAGGCAGATGCTTTGCCGCTGAACCACCAGGGAAGCCCATACTGAAATATATAGTTGATTTGCAATATTATGTTAGTTTCAAGTATACAGCAAGATGATTCAGTCATACATATATACATATCCATTCTTCTTCATATTCCCGTCCCATATAGGTCATTATAGAATATTAAGCACAGTTCCCTGGGCACTTCAGTAGGTCCTCATTGACAATGTATTTTATATATACTATTGTATACATATTAAGCACCAGTTCCTAATTTACCCATTTATTNGTTGGCCATAACTTTTCTTCCAAGGAGTAAGCGTCTTTTAATTTCATGGC
This sequence comes from Neotragus pygmaeus, assembly GCA_006410875.1. NCBI lineage: Eukaryota > Metazoa > Chordata > Mammalia > Artiodactyla > Bovidae > Neotragus > Neotragus pygmaeus. The sequence goes on from SJYV01034183.1 coordinate 273,567, forward strand.
TGCAATCACCATCTGCAGTAAAATCAACCAGTATATAAAGCATTTAGAACAATGGTATAACGGCTCAGCTACTGCTGCCACTATTGTTTGTCCATATTCACAAATTTTACAGTTAATCATGACTCTGATCTACTGCTCACATAACCACCATGGTCCCATGTATTTGAGCAATGAACATGTGTATAGATTAAGTGTTTACAACACAAGGAAAATGGGAAACCAGAACAGTCAATACTCCTTACTCTTTTTGCCATGCCACACAGCTTGAGGATCTTACTGAACCTGCACCCTCAGCAGTGAAACTGCAGCGTCTTAACCACTGGGCCACCAGGGAATTCTTCCCACTAGAGTTTAAGGCAAATGGTAAAGCAAAGAATAGAAAGTGAACATAAGAGGTCAAGAGAGGTGAAAGAAACGGTGATAAGATTAGGCAAGTGTGTAACTAGCATGAACATGAGACTGGAACCAGGAAAATTTTATAGAGAACCCAAACAAGAAGGGTCCTATGACCATGAGACAGGGTGTTTAAGATCTCTGCTTGGAGTCGACTGCCAAAGAAGGGTAATTTCCACTTATGTGAAACCTAGTAGGAATGTGAGCAGAAGCTGCAATCAGTCGAGAAATTCACCAGGAAGTCCACTGGAGATAAACCTGGCTTCCTCAGCCTGAAGAGGCTCCCATGTGTTCTTTGGAATATTAACGTTGAGTAGATTGGGATGTAAATAGCGCTGTTTCAGTTGTCCTACTTTAAGTTCATCTGGGAGTTTGTGTCTATTAATCTGATAAATCTTCCCCACCCCGGTGAGGTACAGAAAACTTCAACATTCTAAAACACACCCGATTCCAAAATGGGGATGGAGAATGAGAAGGCACCCAACAGCTAGCACTTCATGGATCTTACAAACTCTCTCAACAGGTGAATCTATTCATTCAAGATTTTAAGTGTCCCCACAGAACCACTGGCTGGACATATCAGCTACCAAGTAGGTTACAAACATTCAGGCAATTGATTTAGTACACAATTATAAACAAACCAGTTTTTGGGTTTGTAAACTAACAAAAAGCCCAGTGAATCATGATTTTCAGTATCCCTTTGAAGAAGCTTAAAATCAGACTGGGTCATTACCCATTTACCTAGAGCTTATATATTTTGGGATGAAGCAAAATATTGACTGGACTTCATCTGTGTGCATTGCCCGACCTGAGGTGACAAGCCAGGTATTTGACAGCTAGGACGACAGCAGATTGTTTCTTTCAGCCTGCTAAGTGTTGAGTCAAGTCAGATACTAGTTTGCCCAGTTACCTTAAAGCCTGTGCCCTTTGTGTATTGTTGGGGCTTAGGTATTTACACTTAGGTATTTTCAATAGGCGAGAGCAATTATATAATATGACGTGTAAAAACTGCCTTCCGTTCCATCACAAGGTTCTAGCCAGCCTTTGGTTTCATCTTTGAGTAATCAGTTAAACGAGCTCCAAAACACAATTGGCATTTGCAGACTCATTTTAGATCAAATTTTTTTTTTTTAACTGCCGAAGTAGTGGCCAAAGTTTAGCTTAGGAAAAACATCAGAAGTGTATCTTAAGAATGAGATGAAGGGATCACTGTTATTCTATGAAGTTTGAATTTCTAAATTCTTGAAAGAACAAAGTGCTGCCTGTAAGAACAGTAACTTCTCAGAGGTTAAGGTAACTTGCCAGGTGGTAGTAACTCTTTGAGTTGCCATGAACTAATTCTTGGTTGTCTCTCTAAGAGCCTAATCGCTGATGACCCACAAACAGCTCTTGCTACTGGTTTGGCTGGTCAGTTGGCTCCTAGTCACAACTTGGCCTAGTCATTATACAAGCTAATGTTGAGTTCACTTGGAAGGCGCTTTAAGTATTGTACATAATTTTAAAAATTGAGCCAGACAAAACCAGGCACAATGTTTGTTGAGATTCTTCACTAGCTTTACAATCAGCCACTTGAGGATCAATCTAGCCTCATATAGAGGCAGCAGAGTGAGGAGAAATAAGCACCTGAGCTTCCAGGTAAAGAGGAGTTAACAACACTTGGTAAGGTCATGGGATCCTGGCTTCCTTAGATATGTAATGTATATGTAAAAAAGAGGCGTATGTACATATATGAGACATATAAGAGGCATATTTGCATATGTAAATATGTAAATAAGAGGTTGTCACCTCTTACAAAGTTAAGATCTAATTAACTAGGGATATTGCTCAAAGTTTAGTAACCAGATCAGTGATGTTATAGTAGTAATAACACCAAGTGATAAACCATAGTTATTCAAGTGTTTGACTCCCAGTCATTCATGAGTTTTATAGTATAGCTACAGGTCAGAGTGATGCTCCCATCTAGCTCTGATATAACAAGGGAAGCTACAATTACCTCCACGTGACCTTGCAATTGGCCTCATGATCATTAGACCTGAGGATTTATTGCATCTGGTGGGTGGCTGGGCATTTGGCACAGAAGGTGTGACAAGGTGTGGACTGCTTGCTTGCAGATATGTACAAGGTCTAGACTTAAAAATCTGTACCTCACCACCACCTGAGGATACCCCCAGTCTCTCATGCTCTTCACCCTCACCATATCTCCTTGATGTAGGTCTGAGGAAAAGACACCTTCTGTCTTCTCCACCTTCCTGCTCCAAAGACAAAAGCTTCCTCTT
>SJYV01034183.1:276435-340404 GCA_006410875.1 Neotragus pygmaeus
CTGAAAATCACACTCCAAGCCCAATCTGAATGAAGCACAGTAGTAAGCCACATGGTTCCTCCACTATGAGGAGACTCTAGCCTGTGTTTTGAAGAGGGGTGGAGGGTGAGGCCCTGAAGATAGATATCAAGAGCCTAAGTACCCGATCTATGGGCTTCCCAGATAGCGCCAGTGGTAGAGAACCTGCCTGCAAATGCGAGAGACTTAAAAGATATAGTTTCAATCCCTGAGTCAGGAAGATTCCCTGAAGGAGGAAATGGCAACCCACTTAAATATTCTTGCCTGGAGCTTCCCATGGACAGAACCTGACTGGCTATAGTCCATGGGGTCACAAAGAGTCAGACACAACTGAAGTGACTTAGCATGCAAGTACCTGATCTATAGATTACCACCAACTCAAATATAAATAAAAAGGACTTCCTGGTGGTCCAGTGGTTAAGAATCCACCTACAGGGGACACCGGTTCAAAGCCTGGCCCAGGAAGATGCCATGTACCATGGGGCAAGTGGGTCTGTTCAGCATAACTTCTGAAGCCCACGTGCCCTAGAACCCACGCTCTGCAACAAGAGAAGCCACTGCGATGAGAACCGGGTGCACTGCAGCTAGAGAAAGCCCACCTACAGCAACCAAGACCCAGTGCAGCAAAAGCTACATTACCACCAACTCAAGTTGGAAAATAGTCAAAGATTTCAAAGGTAAGAGGTACTTGTATCTTCCCAGTGTCCTACCCATAGGATAGTCAGGAGTTACTAAAGCTGTGGAGTGTGTGCTTGGGTTCATATAATGTAGAAGATTCCAGGACAAAGTCTGCCAGCACTAATCAAATAAAGTGACTCCTTGGAGTGTGAAAGACATATTGTGGGTGTAGGCTGGTGTTAAACACAAAGGCAGTCGTTCTTACAAAGTCCAAGTAAACAGTTTATGTGATTCCAATATTCTGGTTCCTGGGAACTCTTGTTAAAGGGTTTGCACTGAAGTGACAATATTCAAACTGCATTCTACCTAAGTCATTTTAGACTAGTGTATCTCTAAATGCATGCTCAGTTGCTAAGTTGTGTCTGACTCTGCAAAACAGATGGCAAATGAGGTTAAACCGTAGGACCCAAGATTATCTTTTATCTAGTCCAACATGACTAGACACTAGCCATTGAGCACTTAAGATGGTGCTAGATTTGATGTGTTATAAATTTAAAACACATACCAAACTTCAAAACCTTAGTACCAAAATAAAGGCTCATTATTTTATATGTTGAAATGCATCTACTGAGTTAATATTAAACTTCACTTTTCTGTTAATTTTTATTGGAGTAGCTGCTTTACAATGTTGTGTCAGTTTCTGTTGAACAGCAAAGCAAATCAGTTATATGTTTACATATACACCCTGATTTTTGGATTTCCTTCTTGTTTAGGTCACCACAGATCACTGAGTAGGCTTCCCAGGTGACTGTGGTAAGGAATCTGCCTGCCAATGCAGGAGACACAAGAGACGCTGGGTTAATCCCTTGACTGGGAAGATCCCCTGGAGTAGGAAAAGGCAACCCACTCCAGTTTCTTGCCTGGAAAATTCCAATGACAGAGGAGCCTGGCAGGCTATAGCCCTTGGGGTCTGAAAGAGTTGGACGTGACTAAAGCATGCGCACACACAGAGCATTATATTTCCTGTGCTATACAGTAGGTTTTCCATTAGTTATCTATTTTATATATATTGGTTTGACCAAAAAGTTGTTCAGTTTTTACTATTACAAGAATAGCTCTAGTAGCAGTTAGTTCGGAGAAGGCAATGGCACCCCACTCCAGTACTCTCGCCTGGAAAATCCCATGGACGGAGGAGCCTGGAAGGCTGCAGTCCATGAGGTCGCTGAGGGTCGGACACAACTGAGCGACTTCACTTTCACTTTTCACTTTCATGCATTGGAGAAGGAAATGGCAACCCACTCCAGTGTTCTTGCCTGGAGAGTCCCAGGGACAGGGGAGCCTGGTGGGCTGCTGTCTCTGGGGTCGCACAGAGTCAGACACGACTGAAGCTACTTAGCAGCAGCAGCAGCAGCAGCAGTTAGTTGTCTTTAACTTCATTCAAAACAATTTTGTTAGATTATATTGTGATGGCTGTCATATCAGCATGTATTTTTTAAAAACTTATCAAAACTGGTAAATTTATGTGTAGCCATTTTAATATTTAATGTGGAATAAAAAAGCTTTATTACTTAAGAAAGGTAAAGACACAACTGAAACCAAAAAAAAGGACTGTGCAGCGTATGAAATGCTGTGACTGACTAACTGTGTCAAAAGTGGTTTGTGAAGTTTCATGCTGGAGATTTCTCACTGGACAATGTTCCACACTCAGGTCAGCTGAAGTTGATAGCGATCAAACTGAGACATTACCTAAAAACAATCAATGCTATACCCTGCAGGAGATAAATGACATAATATCCACATCAAACACTGAAAATCATTTGCACCAGCTTGGTTATGTTAATCACTTTGATGTTTGGGTTCCTTAGAAGTTAAGCGGAAAAAAACATTCTCAACCATATTTCTATATACAATTCTCTTTTTAAAAAAAAAATTCATTTTTAAGACAAATGACAGGTGATGAAAAGTGGATACCGTACAATAACGTGGAATGGGAGAGATCATGGCACATGAACCACCAATAACACCAAAGGCTGATCTTCATCCAAAAGTGATGTGTATATGGTGAAATTGGAAAGTGAAGTCGCTCAGTCGTGTCCGACAGGCTCCTCTGTCCATGAGATTTTCTAGGCAATAGTACTAGAGTGGATTGCCATTTCCTTCTCCTGGGAATCTTCCCGACCCAGGGATCGAACCCAGGTCTCCTGCATTGCAGACAGACGCTTTACTGTCTGAGCCACCAGGGAAGTCCCTCTATTGTGAGTTCCTTCCAGAAAACCAATTAATTCCAACACGTACGGCTCCCAATTAGACCAAATGAAAGCACACTCAATGAAAAGCATCCAGCGTTAATCAACAGAGAACACATAATCTTCCATCAGGATAACACAAGACTGCTTCTCAGGTGGTGCTAGTGGTAAAGAAGACACCTGGCAGCTGTAAGAGATGCGGGTTTGATCCCTAGGTTGGGAAGATCCCCTCGAGGAGGGCACGGCAACCCACTCCAGTATTCCTGTCTGGAGAATACCGCAGATTGAGGAATCTGGCAGAGTCTCCCAGAGTCAGACACAACTGAAGCGACTTAACATGCACACACACTGCCAGCCAATCACTGGCTCCAGTCAGTGGGTCTCACAATCTAGTGTGTGAGGTGGGGAAAGAAGAAGTCGCTTGACCTGGGTAGCCTCTCTCACCTCAGGCTTCTAATGGATTCCTGCAGGAGAAGTTATACCAGCCATTCCTGTGAAACAAAATCACATCCCAGAAAGGGATGGTAAGCAAACTTGTTGATAAGCAAACTGCTTCATGGATCAAAGAATTCAGAGTTGTATCTAAGGCTCAAGCTCCTTTGTGAAAGCATTTTCTCCAACTGCACCCCCATCTCATTTAAGACCTCAAACTTTTGATGTACCAAGAAACAGACGTCGTGGAAGCCATAAGACCCAGAGGGTGACTCAGTTCTCAGTTTGATACAGGAAGAAAGATTATGCCTAGATAAGGAGTCTCCCTAGGAGCACCCAGAGAATTTGGAGAAGTGAACGCAGTGACCACACGTACCAGCCTGAGGTGTTTCCCTTAACAGGAAGGATTTTTAAGCACTCAAGTAGGCAAGCATCTTTCAACAAGTATCATGTTTAGGCACTTTCAGAAGTATCGTTCTCCCCAGCATCGTGGGCATTCTCTGGGCCAGTTATGACAGTAGGCTAGGAGAAGATTTCTGCATCTCCCTGCTACTCCTACAGTGGGCTTCTATTTTGTTATGTATCAAGATTCTCAAAGTTTAAAGCCACTGGCTTCAATTACATCATTGAGTATTAGCCTCCTACGTGTAAGTTTCTAGGAAGAGTGTCTTGATCACAGACAGCTGTCCTTAAGAAATCCCTCTAAAGAAAATAACCACTTCTAAAGGCACAGGTTTTAAGCTCACCTGATTCCAATTTCTATCATTAAATTCTCTCACCTTTGACTATTTTCTTACTATTCCCCTTTTCAATACTTAATACTTGTCTGAGAGACTTAATATAATTAAGATAAAGATAGTGTTCAACTAGACAATTTGAGTTTCCCTCGGAGCTCAGNAGGCACAGGTTTTAAGCTCACCTGATTCCAATTTCTATCATTAAATTCTCTCACCTTTGACTATTTTCTTACTATTCCCCTTTTCAATACTTAATACTTGTCTGAGAGACTTAATATAATTAAGATAAAGATAGTGTTCAACTAGACAATTTGAGTTTCCCTCGGAGCTCAGCTGGTCAAGAATCTGCCTGCAATGCAGGAGATCCCAGTTCAGTTCCTTAGGTCAGGAAGATTCCCTGGAGAAGGGATAGGCTACCCAATCCAGTATTCTTGGGCTTCCCTGGTGGCTCAGACAGTAAAGAGTCTGCAATGCGAGAGTCTGGGTTTGATCCCTGGGTTGAAGGGCATGGCAACCCACTCCAGTATTCTTGCCTGGAGAATCCCATGGACAGAGGAGCCTGGCGTGCTATACAGTCCATGGGGTTGCAAAGAGTCAGACACAGTCGGAGCACCTAAGTACAGCACAGAGACAGTTTGAGAAAGATCTGGTGCTAAGAAATGATACATGGCTACATCCAACCTACTGGAAAGGTAGCCTTTGGGCTTTGATGTCGGTGTTGACCAGCTCTAGGTAAACAGTGAATACTAAGAAACCCAAAGAGTGAGTTGAACTCAAAGTGGCCTTGGCAGAACTGAGAAATTTTTTATTAAGGCCTTCGAAGGTGGCACTAGTGGTAAAGAATCTGCCTGCCAATGCAGGAAACACAAGAGGTGTGATTCAATCCCTGGGTCGGGAAAATCCCCTGGAGAAGGGAGTAGCAACCCACTCCAGTATTCTTGCCTGGAGGATCCCATGGACAGAGGAGCCTGGTCAGCTACGGTCCATAAGGTTGCAAAGGAGTCGGACACACTGAAGTGACTTAGCACGTACACACACAAGGGTTAGTCAGGGTCTGAGTTTACAAACGCTGAATCCCAGACAAATTTTAAGAGGAGACATAAGCAGAGATTCAGGCTGGACTGAGCACAGTGGACAAAAAGCAGGCAAAATGCACATCAGGCCAAAGTCCAGAGAGACATCCACACAGAAGTAGCCTAAGGCATGGCCAAATCTCCATGGGCAGAGTGAACTCCTATACTATCCCGTCTCTTGTTGTAAAAGTTTACAACTGATGTGATGCTGTTCAACCTCTTCTCTCCACTCGCCAGTTACGGCTACAGTTACAGTTGCCTCCTTCTAATCCATCACACCATAGTTTGATATCTAGAGCCACATGACTGACCAAAAGCCTATGCAGTAACACCACCTATATACAGACACCAGTTTCACAGGACTCAGCTGCAGTGGAGTCCTTTAATTGACTAGCTAATTAAATAAGTGAATGGCGAATGTGCTGCCCTGCATTTCTAAGGTGGGAAAGACAAACTTCTCAGTACCTCCACTGTCGGTTTTCTATTGGAGGTCAGTATTTTCTTTGCCAACAATCCAGTGAGGGAGGTATTTTGTAGATCTGAAGGACACTTATGTACATAGGTTGACTTTGTTTCCATTTCCCTTGGTTTTTAGAGTAGTTGATAAAGTTTATAGAAAAGGAGGAGATTGGTAGACAAAGCACACACACCAGGTATTTAATACCTTAAAATTCACACTTAGATTTAACCAGATCCTTGGTTCACAGAATTAAGTCACTGGTATACCAGCTTTTGAATTCAGAAGCAGAGAATTTCAACCATAGATATATAATTACAGGCGAGAGCTCTCTAAGATGAGTTTATCTCTAAGATGAGATAAATAAAATTGGTTTTCAGTGTTAGGCAGCCACAGAGAATGAGCATGCCTGTCCGCAGGCTTAATATTCTAGGAGGCCCCCACATGTCTAAAACCCCTCAAGCTCCTTAATTCCCGTTTTAACTACAACAGCATTGCTTGGAAAGGCTGGGACTCTCAAGATCCCAGATCTCCTCTGTCAAATTATATATCAATCAGACTGCTGGCCCAGAAATACACATTTCCTGAGCAGGGTTATCTACATGAAACCAAAAATTTTTCTCCTTGAACCTTGCTTCCTTCATGAGTACCATGGAAACAAGATAACCCTCTACTGGTGAGGAAGACAAAGGTTTATATCTTTACTGTCACTTTTTCTCCACCTTTCCACATTTTTTCTTAAGGCAGTAGACCAGGTGTTCAGTTATAGCATGATTTTTAGCAGAAATAAATGCATGCAGTTGACATACAGTTGTGAAGTCAGTCAAGATAATGAACACAGAATGCTCCTGATGCGTCTGTCACAAAGATGCCCTTTCCCCCATGATATTCACCTTGAAAAGCTCAAGGAAGCCTCACAAGCCTCAATGATCTAGGTCACCATCTAACCAGATGTGATTTCCTCACTGCTGCTGCTGCTGAGTCACTTCAGTCATGTCCTACTCTGTGCGATCCCATAGACGGCAGCCCACCAGGCTCCCCCATCCCTGGGATCCTCCAGGCAAGAACATTGGAGTGGGTTGCCATTTCCTTCTCCAATGCATGAAAGTTAAAAGTGAAAGTGAAGTCGCTCAGTCATGTCCGACTCTTATCAACCCCATGGACTGCAGCCTACCAGGCTCCTCCACCCATGGGATTTTCCAGGCAAGAGTACTAGAGTGGGGTGCCATCGCCTTCTCCAGATTTCCTCACTACCAACTGCAAAAGCCTCCCCAAGACAAGTCACCTAGCAGACAAGTGCTTTCAGGTGAGAATATTTGACACTGAAAAGCCCAAGGTGAAGTGATACATCCACCCCCAACCTCCTCCACATCCAGGTAGAAGGTGTCAGCCCTCAGGTTTTTTATATTCTTCAGATCAGATGATTGCTGTCAAAAGGAATGCGATTACGACTAACTCCCTGGTAAGAGGAATTCACACCATGCTTGAATTTCACTTTAGTTCTGTCCTTCACTAATAAAAAAGGACATTTCCTTTCCTCAAAGGAATCTAATTCAAAGGTGATAATCACACTTTCTCCCGAGGCTTTCACCCAAGCTAACTCAATTTCTAGAGCTGGGAGGAGAGAAGCAAGTTTTTTCTCAATTTCTGGTTACTGTAACCAGGAGTTTCTCTCCAGCAGAGACTTTAGGATTTCAAATAAAGGGCAGATGAAAAGCATTTAGAAATTTCATGAAGAAATCAATGTTAGTGAGTTTTAAGTACAGAAGCTCTAAACCTATCTTTCATCGAAAGAAGGCTTGTACAGCTGCAGTCGCTTAGTTGGAAATGTGATTTTCCTGAAGTATCTATTATGCTAGAGATTAAATAAGAATAAGAAACAGGTGACTTCTCAGAAAGATTTGCACATAAGAAACTTCAAAATTCAAGATCCTATCTTAAGCTACTCCAAGAACTAACTCCTTTAGTGATCTCTTTAGTAACTAGAGATATCCTTATTGCAAATTCAGACTTAAATTGAAGAAAGTAGGGAAAATCACTAGACCATTCAGGTATGAACTAAATTAAATCCCTTATAAATTATACAGTGGAAGTGACAAATAGATTCAAGAGATTAGATCTGATAGAGAGCCTGAAGAACTATGGACAGAGGTTCATGACATTGTACAGGAGGCAGTGATCAAGGAAAAAAAATTGCAAAGAGGCAAAATGGTTGTCCAAAGAGGCCTTACAAATAGCTGAGGAAAGAAACGACATGAAAGCCAAGGGAGAAAAGGAAAGATATACCTATTTGAATGCAGAGTTCCAAAGAATAGCAAGGAGAGATAAGAAAGCCTNCCTAAAGGAAATCAGTCCTGAATGTTCATTGGAAGGACTGATGTTGAAGCTTAAACTCCAATACTTTGGCCACCTGATGCGAAGAGATGACTCATTTGAAAAGACCCTGATGCTGGGAAAGATTGAAGGCAGAAGGGGACGACAGAGGATGAGATGGTTAGATGGCATAACCGACTCAATGGACTTGAGTTTGAATAAACTCTGGGAGTTGGTGACGGACAGGGAGGCCTGGCGTTCTGCAGTCCATGGGGTCACAAAGAACTGAACTGAACTGAACTGAATATTATGTAACTAGACCATAACAAGAGGTTTCATGTTAGGGGTTGTGTCTGCAAGTGTTTAGGGCCAGAGTTATTTCCCAGTAGGAAAACTGGGTGGAAAGGCAGGTGGTGGTGAGAAACAGCTGGGGAAATTAGATTTGAAATGACCAGTACCTAAAAGGGAGACAAAGTGATCAGAAGATGATACAAAGACATTTTTCCTAGAGCTGTTCCTACTCTGAAACAAAATTTGAATTTCTCTTGGCTTTTTAAAAACCAGTTTAGCTGTATGTTGTAGTCTTTGTCATTTGTATTTTTCCTTAATTAGATAACATAATAGATAAAATACTTAAGAGAAGGTTTAGAATTCATTCTAAATAACTGGAAATTTTTCATTATTATTATATAATCATGTATTGTTATTTATGCTAAGATTCAGGCTGTACCTACATGTAGCACACAGTAAAACACGATATTTTATTGTATGTTTTTTAATGTATACAGTTAAAGTTATATACTTCAGATTTGAAAATTGATTTTAAAATATTACAAATAGACTTGTAAAATATGATGTTGAGAAGCCAGTGGAGACATGGAAACCGAAAACATGAGTATACAAATAAGCAGTTCCATTACCAATTAAGGATTAAAAATAGAGAGGCTGTTGTCTAGCGAGACAGTCATTGCTTTGCATTGATCTTCTAGCCTGCAGTGTTAGTGAGGTAGACCAATGTGCACTGCTAGGGGTGGTTTAGATGGATAAACTCCTAGAGAGCAGGGGCCGTGTGGCTAAGTATTTGTGTCCGCAGACAGAAGTGCGCTTAATGGACTTTTGATGCAGTGTTGTTTGCTCCCTTGTAGGGCACGCTTGCAGAGAGGATTCGTGCAGGTGGGGCTGGAGTTCCTGCATTTTACACCAGCACAGGGTATGGGACCCTGGTGCAAGAGGGGGGTGCACCGATCAAATACAACAAAGATGGCAGCATTGCCATTGCCAGTAAACCGAGAGAGGTAAGATGCACGGATTCCAGGTGGGCTCATTGGGTAAATAAGTATAAAATCATACCTGAGTGAGAATAAAACACATTCGTTCAGTAACATACATATGCTAGGTACAATTTCTAGCTAAAACTGAACATCTGCTAGTAATTAAAGTCACATAGAGAAATCAGAATAAACAAATGAGAAGGAAAGAAACTAATCCATAGAAATGAGAGTCAAGATTAGTTTTATGGTAGGTTTTAAGAAACTTAGGAGTGTGTATAATTGCTGATTATGTTTATGTTGAAAATAAAATACAGCTACTTTATTTAATACCATAATATGTATGATATTAAACCCTTCGTGTTCAGGCCCCTTCTGGATGTGATTGAAGAAGGGAAAAAAGCTAAAGAAATCACAAATTTGTCTATAATCTTAAAAAGCAGAGAATGGTTATAAATATATAATATGAGTAGAATAAATACCAAGTTTATATTATCTTCTTTATCCTTCATTTTGTACACTGGACACATTTGAGCCTTAGACTGAATAACTTAGTTTTATTTAAAGTGCTGGATAAGATGGAGTATTTTTATACTAGGTAACTTTCCTCACACATTAGAAAAGAATAGAACTCTAGATACAGGTATTTGAGATATTCAGGAGCCAGTTTTTAAAATGACACAGACCAGTATCTCATTGCTGCATTTTTGGTATCTTTCCCTTCTCTCTGCCCACATGGCTCATGAGAGTTAACAAAAGTCATGGACTGCTGAACTTATCTCTAGAGAAGTGAGAACTTAGTATATCAAGGGGTCTTGTTACCATTCTTCATATAGGGATGTTAGCTGTGCCCTTTGGGGTTTTGAGGGAAGATAAAGGTCATTGCTCTCATCCCCCTGCTGTCCCATGTTTGTCTCCAGCAGCATCCTTCATCTGGAGCTGTGCCTTTTCTGCTTAGGGTTACCTATATTGACTCAAAGCTTTTGTTAACATTTTTTATACTCTATCTTACTTACTTCTTGCCTAATTAGGTTTAAAAAGTTTTTGCAAAGAAAAAGACAGGAACCTAATTATTAAGATGGATCCTAGTTAATATAGATCAGGATAGCCAGCAAAATCTGGTGAATCCTTTGAGAACTTGCTAGAAGTTACATCATTAACTCATCCTTTGAAAACAAAGGATAGACTAGAATCTGTCCTGAATGCCTGGGTTCATTTCAGCCTGGAGTCAGGTGTAGGCATCTAGCAGTTTTGTAATTTTGTCTTAAACCTGAGGAATACAGCAGATAATCTCTAGAAATCATGCTTGTTAGCCAACTTTATTTTNACTAGAATCTGTCCTGAATGCCTGGGTTCATTTCAGCCTGGAGTCAGGTGTAGGCATCTAGCAGTTTTGTAATTTTGTCTTAAACCTGAGGAATACAGCAGATAATCTCTAGAAATCATGCTTGTTAGCCAACTTTATTTTCCTTGATTATGGTAGGAAGAAGAAATGAGTGAATTCCTTGGATTAGTGATGGTTATTTGAGGTCCTTCTGTTTGCCAAGGACTAGTCCAAATGTGGTGGGAAAAGGGGTCCTTTAGGCCAGGTCCCCCTGTAGTGGGGGTACTGGCAAAGAATGAAGAGACAAATGCATAATGTAACAAATCGAGTAGGGCAAAGGCAGAGAGGGTGCTGTGTGGCTAGGAAGGTGTGTTCTAGGCCTGGTCAGGGGAACCCCTCTGAGAGGTGATGTTTGGTAGAGACCTGAATAAGATAGGAGAGTGAGCCGGGTGAAGACTGTAGGCTGTGCTCTAGTCAGAAGAAAGGGGAAGGACATGCTCCTTGGCAGGCTTGCCGAGGGTGTGCCCCAGCAGGGCAGTGAGACTGGAACAGAGTGAATAAGGCAGAGAGTGGTAGGACTGGAGACTGAAGAGAGGCAGGAGCCAGGTCACGTGCACTTGGACTTCACTGAGTGTGGTGAGGGGTTGAGAGTGTTGAACAGAAGTGGAAGAGTGATGGGATCTGAGCTACATTTTGGAAAGATCCCTGTGGCTTTGGGAGTGGGTTTTTTGTCGGAGGCCCAGAGGCAGAAGCAGTGAGAGAGATGAGGGGCTGTTGGACTAATATTAATCCAGTTGGAAGTAGAAGGCGGTTTAGATTGAGGTGGTAACAGTGGAATTTGTGAGAAGTGGTTGCAGGTGGGAAGCACACTGACAGTAGAGCCAGCACGATTTACTGAGTAAGAAAAGACACGAGTCAAGCGTGCTGCTTATTGAGATGGGCCAAGTATGAGGATTAACGAGGAGCTCTTTCTGGACCTGAAGTGCTTAAGAGATCCATTGGCCTCCAAGAGGAGCTACTCAGTAGGCTTTAGGTCAGCTCAGGGAGGGTTGAGAGCTGGGATAGGAACTTTGGAGGCATCAGCAAGTGAAATTCGCTCAGTCACGTCTGACTCTTTGCAACCCCGTGGACTATACAGTCCACGGAATTCTCCAAGCCAGAATACTGGAGTGGGTAGTCTTTCCCTTCTCCAGGGGATCTTCCCAACTCAGGGGTTGCACCCAGGTCTCCCGCATTGCAGGTGTGTTCTTTACCAACTGAGCTACCAGGGAAGCCCAAGAATATTGGAATGGGTAGCCCATCCCTTCTCCAGCAGATCTTCCCAACCCAGAAATTATCAGCATGTGGTGTTTAAAACCATGGGACTTGAGTGACGAGGGCTGGACTGCAGAGAACACCTCTTTTGCATTTAAGGGTTTAGAAGAGGCCTGGCATTTAAAGATTGAAAAGAGGAAAAGAAGCAGTGAATAAAATGGGAGTGTCCAGTGAGTAAAGAGGAGATCCAGGGGAGGTGATTTGGAAGATGGAAACTTTTCCACTCCTTAGTGATCAACTGTGTCCGAGAGTGAAGGAGTTGAGTAATAGGACTGGAAGTTGACCACTGCAGTTGAAAACGTGGTCATTGGTGACCTTAAAGGGTGACTTTTTTGGAACAAAGGATTTTTCTGGAATGGTGAAAATTTGAATGGAGTGGATTCAAGAAAGGATGGAAAGATGAGATCGTGGAGACTGTGAAATGAGTGACTCAAGTGAGTATAATAGCTAGTTTGACAAAACCAATTCTGTCCCTGTTTTTAAATTTAAAAATAGCTAAGACTTAGCAACTGCTGATGTGTAGCCCCTTCAGGAAGTTATATAATTGGAATAGAAAAAAATGCCAGTGTTTTTACTTTGCCCTGAGTTGGCATATATTCAGATGTGTTTTTTTAGGTCTGCATGGAAAAGACTCAACTATCATCAGTAGTGATGACTGAAATTCATAAGACTAAAAAAAACTAAGGCAGGAGAAGAAGGGGACAGCAGAGGATAATATGGTTGGATGGCATCACTGACTCGACGGACATGAGTTTGTGCAAGTTCCATGAATTGGTGATGGACAGGGAGCCTGGCGTGCAGCAATCCATGGGGTCACAAAGAGTCAGACATGACTGAGTGACTGAACTTAAAAAACTATTGATGTATATCTTACAAATATCCTTCATATAATTTAAGTTCATATTAATATGATCCTCATTCATCTGTGATTCCCTAAATTCATTAATCTTTTCTGACATAATGTGTCATAATATCTTTAAGGAAACTGTTCTGTAAGAAATGATTTCTGTTTTAATGTAAATCAAAACTACAATGAAGTATCACCTCACACTGGTCAGAACGGCCATCATCAAAAGGTTTACAAATAATAAGTGCTGGAGAGACTGTGGAGAAAAGGGAACCTATACTGATGGTGGGAATATAAATTGGTGCAGCCAGAGTAGAAAACAGTCCCACTCCTGGGAGTATATGGAAAAGATAAAAACCCTAGTTGAAAGAGATATAGGCACCCCAGTGTTTTATAGCAGTATTATTTACAGTAGCCAAGAAACAGAAGCAACCTAAATGTCCATCGACAGGTGAATGGTTAAAGAAGATGTAGTACATATATACAATGGAATATTACTCAGCCATAAAAATGAATTAATTCCATTTGCAGTAACATGGGTGGACCTAGAGATTATCATACTAAATGAAATCAGTCAAAGACAGAATATCATATGATATCACATGTGGAAACTAAAAGATTGATACAAGTGAACTTATTTACACAACAGGAATAGATTCATAGAAAACAAACGTCTGGTTACCAGTGGGTAAGGTGGGGGAGAGGGTAAGTTAGATGTTTGGGGTTAACATATACACGCTATTATATAAAAATAAACAACAAGAACCTACTCTGTAACACAGGGAACTTTATTCAATATCTTATAATAACCTATAATGGAAAAGAATCTGAAAAAGAATATATATATGTATATGTATACATGTGCTGTGCTTAGTCACTCAGTCATGTCTGACTCTTTGTGACCCCATGGACTGTAGCCCGCCAGGCTCCTCTGTCCATGGGGATCCTCTAGGAAAGAATACTGGAGTGGGTTGCCATGTCCTCCTCCAGGGGATCTTCCCAACCTAGGGATAGAACCCAGATTTCCTGAATTGCAGGTGGATTCTTTACTGTCTGAGCCACCAGGGAAGCCCAAGAATACTAGAGTAGGTAGCCAGTCCCTTCTCCAGGGGAATTTCCCAGCCCAGCAATAGAACTGGGGTCGCCTACATTACAGGCATTCTTTACCAGCTGAGCTACCCAGAAATCCCATATATGTACATACATGGGATATCTGAATCCCATATCTGGGATTTGAATCACTTTGCTATACACCTGAAACTAATACAATATGATAAATTAACTATAATTTTTAAAAAAGAGTTTCTTTTTCAAAACCATAGTTTGATAAAAGTATATGTACCCAAACGGTCTCTCAAAACTTTCTGTAAAATGCATGCAGTTTTTTCCACTAGGAGGCGCAGTAGGAATGAGAATGGTCTTCAGCCTTCAAATGGCTTCCATCCCGTGTGGTGATGGGAGTGTAATGTTGATTTTGTTTCCTCTGTTTGTTTCAACTCCCAGAGCTAAGTCCTCATGAAGAAAAAGGGAACAAAATGCCACAGCATAGTTTTGCTTTATGCTTTTTCTCCCCATCTCTTCCATTTGGAGTAGACTTAAAAGTCAATAAACATACAAAAATCAATAGCCTTCCATTTGACCAGTAATGACAGAAAAGAGGGTGTAGTAGAATAAAATATAATAGTCACAGTGGCCATCAAAAACCATGAAGGACCTGTGAGTAAATCTAGGAAATATATACAAGCTTTTTTGGGGGGGAATTATAAAACTATAGAAGGAGGTAAAAGAAGACTTTAAAAAACATAGGCCTGTATTATGCTCACAGGTGGGATATGGCATATCAGTTCTCTCCAGATTATTCTATAAATTCTAGGAATCCCAATTAAAATCCAGCAGATGATTATGAATTAATTAGGAGNTTGAAGGAGGTAAAAGAAGACTTTAAAAAACATAGGCCTGTATTATGCTCACAGGTGGGATATGGCATATCAGTTCTCTCCAGATTATTCTATAAATTCTAGGAATCCCAATTAAAATCCAGCAGATGATTATGAATTAATTAGGAGAGAGGAATGGATTTTTATAACTACTTTAGGTCGGAAAATAATGCATTGCCCATTTCATGCAACTATATAGTTTTTTTCTAGAGAAGAGGGAAACTGAAAGTGTTAGTCTCTCAGCCAGGTTGGACTCTTTGTGACCCCATGGACTGTAGCCCGCTGGCTCTTCTGTCTGTGAATTTCTCCAGGTGAGAATACTGGAGTGGGTTGCTATGCTCTCCTCCATGGGATCTTTTTGACCCAGGGATCAAACCCAGGTCTCCCACGTTGCAGGTGGATTTCCTACTGTCTGAGCCACCAGGGAGGCCATAGAGTGGAGGGAAAGAGGGGCCTTTTTCATGTCAGTATGTAACTTATTTACAGAAATAGTAAAGTGAGTGCTAACACATGCAGTCTATGCCACAAGCATGTAGAATTTTCAGTTCCTCAGAGTTACCAAGCTCTCCTACCACTGGGCCTTTGCACATGCTGCTCCCTTAGTTTCCTCTTCACCACTTGGAGTGAACCCTGGTCCAGGGATCCCCAGCCTCCTGGATCTAATTCCTGATCTGAGGTGGAGCTGATGTAATGATAATAGAAATAAAGTACACAACAAATAAAATGCACTTGAATCATCCCCAAACTACCCTCCACACCCATTTAGTAAGATAAAAAGTCTGTTTAGATCTTCTTCTTCTTGCCCTAACTAGGCTTTTATCCCTTTTATCTGTCTCTGTCAGGGCAAGTGGGTCTTCCCAAGTGGCTCAGCAGCAAAGAACCCACCTGCCCCTGGGTTGGGAAGTTAATAGTTTAGTAATACACATAAGAAAATAAGTAAGTTACACTTAGACAAATAAGTAACTAGTGGGGCTTCTCAGGTGGCTCAGTGGTAAAGAATCCGCCTACCAATGCAGGAGACACAAGAGATGCAGGTTTGAGCTCTGAGTAGAGAAGATCCCCTGGAGTAGAAATGGCAACCTGCTCCAGTATTCTTACCTGGAAACTTCCATGGACAGAGGAGCCTGATGGATTACAGTATATGGGGTCTCAAAGAGTCAGACATGACTGAGCAACTAAGCACACACAGGCACACACATCAGAGCAGGTATCACAACCAACCAAGCCCCGTGGAGATCCTGATGATGCCTTTTGTCTCTTGCAGGTGAGGGAATTTAAAGGTCAGCATTTTATCTTGGAGGAAGCAATCACAGGAGATTTTGCTTTGGTGAAAGCCTGGAAGGCAGACCGAGCCGGAAACGTGATTTTCAGGTAGTACAATGGTTTTAAAAAATGTTCAATGTAATGCCTGTTAGCAACTTTATGTTTCCGAAATTATGATTACAAAATGGATATCTTGATGTGTTTGGTATTTAAAATTTTGTTTTAAAGATTTCTTAAAATCAGTCACGTGTGTGTGTGTGTGTGTGTGTGTGTGTGTAGATGTGTGTAGAACCATTGCTGTGTGGCCATGCTGGTTTGGTGCACTTGAGGACATCTGTTCTGACTGATTGTTGCCCATGGTGCACTGTTTAACTACTTGAATCTACTCTAGTCTTGTATATAGTCACATATAATTTTGTCCTTTGTATTTCAGTGGTTAAGACTAATTACAGTGTTGTGACATACTTAGAAAACAAAAGCACACAATTATATTTAATTTTGACATCGTTATTTATATACATTGTCTTAAAACACCTAAGTTAGTTTGATATTCTGGAAAAATATTTCTAATAAGCATTTAGGTCAGTTCTTTTCCAAGCTTGTTGGTGTCTACTAGGAAATGCTTATAAAGATGATGTTTGGAAAGTTGATTAACATTAATAATGCCTAGCTTTCATTTTCATTATCTGGATGGCCACAAATAGATTAAGCCACTTAATAGATTTCAACATCTTTTGATTATGCTGCTGCTAAGTCACTTCAGTCATGTCTGACTCTGTGCGACCCCATAAACGGCAGCCTACCAGACTCCCCCGTCCCTGGGATTCTCCAGGCAAGAACACTGGAGTGGGTTGCCATTTCCTTCTCTAATGCAGGAAAGTGAAAAGTGAAAGTGAAGTCGCTCAGTCGTGTCCGACTCTTAGCAACCCCATGGACTGCAGCCCACCAGGCTCCTCCATCCATGGGATTTTCCAGGCAAGAGTACTGGAGTGGGGTGCCATTGCTTTCTCCATTGATTATGCTAAGCATACTAAATACCAAGTTTCAGTATCTTGGGTTTAGGTATTATGTAGTTGTTTTTTGAAAATTGTGCCACCTTTGAATATACACATAAAGCTTTCAAAATGTTTGGTTTTGAAGATTTCACCTGTTAGGTTACCGAACTAGTTTTCCTTTTTTATAATATGGTCCATTTCCTGCTTTTTGTTAGTGATTTTAAAAAAATCTTAACCAAATGCAGCTTTGGTATGATCACAATTAAATTATCAGTGATCACTCTCGTGTTACTGTTGCATTTCTGAAGATCTTTTATGACATTGGCTTCCCTGGTGGCTCAGATGGTAAAGAATCTGCCTGCAATGCCTGAGACCAGAGTTCAGTCTTTGGAATGGGAGGAATCCCTAGAGAAGGGAATATCTAACCACTCCAGTGTTCTTGTCTGGAGAATCCCATGGACAGAGAAGCCTGGCAGGCTATAGCTCATGGGGTCACAAAGAGTGGACACAACCGAGTGACTAATACGTTATATGACATTAAATATACTGTATTTCATTTTTTGAGCTTAGCCAATTTTGTTTGTTTGATTTTGTTTTTTTGATGGGGCCACGGCACTTAGGATCTTAGTTCCTTGACCAGAAATCGAACCTGTGCCTCCTGCAGTAGAAATGCGGAGTCTTAACCACTGGACTGCTAGGGAAGTCCCCAAATTTAGTCAGTTTTTGGTATTATAACTAATTTCAGCAATTACAGAGGACACTGAATGCTGTCTACCTTTATTTGACACCTTGGTGTAATGTTTTTGAAGCTAGTTTTTTTTTTGAAGATTAATGAAATTCTGTAGTAGCAAATGAAAATGAATTACTTAAAATATTTCCATGAGTTTATCCTGTGCTTTACTGCCTGTTGTCTAAAGACAGCACAAGGGCTATTCAGAGCAGAGACTTTATGCCTGTGGTTTCTGCTCAGTAGCCGTTGAGCTTTGATGTGAAATGAGAGTGCTTGTCGCCAGTGGTCAGGTGGCCTAGATTCTTAAGATCCTGATTTCTAGGCTGACCTTCATGGTTAGTGGGACAGCTGGTACAGAGGTCTGTCTAGGCTATTGGTAGAGTGGGCGGGCCCTGCATACCTGCACCTCAGGCCACTCTGTCCTTGGAGCTTTTGATGCTGGATGTTTGATGGAATCCAACATAGCAGCTTGTGAAAGTACATAGAGATATTCCTCTCTCAAGGACACACCTATCCTTGAATCCAAGTGAAAGAAACATTGCTAGCACAAAGGGCTGGTAAGACACAGCTGTGATTATTCCTCTTTACCAAAGAATTTTTCCTTTCAATTTACATTCTCAGAAACAAGAACACATTTCAATTTTTATTATTAGAGTAAGTGCATGAATTTAGGAACTTGGGAATGCAGAAGCATCAGCAAAATTGGCCCCCTCTTTTTATACCTCAGGGTCTGATGTGGGAGTTGTAGTTTCAAAAATTTCATTGGAAGTTGGTTCTCCAGAATGATCTTCATAAGTGACTCACAAATTACCCATGAATGTTTCAGTTAATTTCAGCAATAGATTTCTCTTTAATAATGAGTATAATTACTATACCTTCTCAGATAAAGCACTTGCTACTTTTCTTAATGTTTAACAAGAGCAAGTTCAGTGAAATATTTAACTATAGAAACAAAGTAGCATTTCAGTTAAAAGATTTTGAGAAATTAGACTCATTGATATCCATTTTATTTTTCTGTATATAATTATATGTTGAAAATGAAAAATAGTTCTTTCTCTTAACCCCATAAATATGATATAATTCCATTAAGTGGCCAATGCATTGTTTTTATATATAAAATAGCTATAGAACTTATAGAAAATATGATATACTCTTAAAAAGATTCACAGGGTCTTAGATTACAGAAATCCTTTTAATCTGTAATTAAAGTTGAGAGAGACACTTCTTATTTTTGGCCTTTTTTCCACACTTCCTTCTTCCCTCACCCCTAATGTAGGAAAAGTGCAAGGAATTTCAACTTGCCGATGTGCAAAGCTGCAGAAACCACAGTGGTGGAGGTAAGAGAAGAGGTTATTTCTGATTTCCTAATGTTACTTTTTTAAAGTTGATGTTATGTATTAGTTTAAGAAAAAGTACTACAGTTCATTTGTTTTCATGAAGAAGGACAGTGACCATTTTTTTCATTTGAAATGTTGAAGGATTTTAATTAAATAGTTGAAATTTTGCTGAAATTTGAGCTCTCTGGTTAGCTCGGATCTCACCAGAATGCTCACTTTGGGAGCCAAGCTATGAGACTGAGCAGCTCATAAAACTTCTTTGGTATTTGAGCAAAGTGGACCTTCTTGGGTACAATCTCAGGGATGAATTTTTCTAAACAGAATCCCAAGGAAAATAATAAGTTGTATCAGGAGAAGTTCTTTATCTCACTGTGACAGAGAGTGATGATACTTTGAGGAGGAAGGAGCGTAGTACAACTCATTGCTTTGATGTAGTTCTGTTTGGAACAGTTGAATTAATGCACTAACTGACTCTCCTTTAAACATCTCAGGGTTTGTTCGGAAGAGACTTGAATAATTCTAAAATGTGCCTAGGGTTAAAGCTCTGGGATAGAAATAGGTGCTTATAACAAAACCCTGCCATTTTGTGTGTATATGTCAGAACCTGAAAGGAGACTTCAAAATGATTCATGTAGGCTTTGAGGATCACTTTGGAACCAGATTTTCATGGGATTTGAGATACATTTCCCCACAAGAGGGCTTTATAGGATCCCATCTTGGGATCTGGAAATGAGAATGTATGTTCTTGATTTTTCTTGTTATGGTACCATTGTACTTGACATCTTTTCATTGCTTCAAGCTCTTGGCCAAAATGATATTTCATGGAGGCAGTGCTGCAGTATTTTTGAAATAATCAAATGTTAGAATTCTCTTGGAAAGTACAGTGTATTATTATTTTACTAGATAGCCATAGTTTGGATTCTTTTTTTCCCCTCTTATGGAAGAACGGTTAATTGACAATATTTGAAGTGTACTATTTTTAAAGTGATGAGAAATGTGGTACTTTCAACATTGGCAGGACGGTTTCTTTTGCAATGGCTTCAGTATATTTTCTGCATTTAAAATGGATAATGTGATTTAATCTGTGCAACTTTTTAAAATCAAATCATCTTAATGACCTCTCCATTGCACACACCTGTAACAATCCTGAAAAAAGCCTATAAACACAGCTTAAACTAATTGGTAGTTTACCTCTGTTGATTGTATGTACCTCTGTAAAACTGCCACAAACAAGTATTTTTTCTCTGAGTACTATGGCGTCAATATGCATTGTCCTGGGTGATTTTCTTTCTTTTTTTCCCTTTAGTTCTTTTTAGCCAGTCTTATCTCTTCCGAAAGCAGGAAGTGAACCTCTAGTAGTCTGAGAATTAGTGAAGATATTCGAAAAGATGTTCGCTGTTGGCATAAGGGAAAGGGAGATAAAATCCTTTAATTGAGCCTGCAAATATGATAAAGGCTGCCCTCCAATGTACAAGAACAGACATTTCTTATTCACAGCACTCTGTCCTGTTAGACAGACTCACATTAGGATCCCCTGTAATATAGTGCTGCTGACTGCCACTCCTAATTGATCATACCTGCACTGTCCAGTATGCTAGCCAGTACCCACATACAACTTTTGAAATTTAAACTCTTGTTGTTGTTCACTGACTAAGTTGTGTCCAACTCTTTGCGACTGTATGTACTGCAGCATGCCAGGCTCCTCTGTCCTTCACTGTCTCCTAGATTTGCTCAAACTCATGTCCATTGAGTCGGTGATGGCATCCAACCATCTCATCCTCTACTACTCCCTTCTCTTCCTGCCCTCAGTCTTTCCCAGCATCAGGGTCTTTTCCAGTGAGTCAGCTCTTTGTATCAGGTGGCCAAAGGATTGGATATTCAGCTTTAACATTAGTCCTTTCAAAAAATATTTAGCGTTGATCTCCTTTGGGATTGACTGGTTTGATCTCCTTGCAGTCCAAGGGACTCTCAAGAGTCTTCTCCAGCACCACAGTTCAAAAGCATTAATTCTTCAGCACTCAGCTTTCATTATGGTCCAGCTCTGACATTCATACATGACTAATGGAAAAATGATAGTTTTGACTATATGGATGGACCTTTGTCAGCTAAGTGATGTCTCTGCTTTTGAATATTCTATCTAGGTTTGTCATAGCTTTTCTTCTAAGGAACAAATGTCTTTTAATTTCATGGCTACAGTCACTGTCTGCAATGATTTTTGGAGCCCAAAAAAATGAAACCTGTCACTACTTTCCCCATCTATTTGACACGAAGTGATGGGACTGAATGCCATGATCTTAGTTTTTTGAATGTTGAATTTTAAGCCAGCTTTTTCACTCTCCTCTTTCATCCTCATCAAGAGGCTCTGTAGTTCCTTTTCACTTTCTGCTATTAGAGTGATATTATCTGCATATCTGAGGTTGTTGATATTTCTCCCGGTAATCTTGATTCCAGCTTATGCTTCATCCAGTCCAGCATTTTGCATGATGTACTTTGCATACAAGTTAAATAAGCAGGGTGACAATACTTGTATGTATTGCCTTGACGTACTCCTTTCCCAGTTTTGAACCAGTCCACTCATTTCTCTATGTCCAGTCCTGACTGTTGTTTCTTGATCTGCATACAGGTTTCTCAGGAGACAGGTAAAGTGGTCTGGTATTTCCATGTCATGAAGAATTTTCCAGTTTGTTGTGATCCACACAGTCAAAGGTTTTAGCATAGTCAATGAAGCAGAAGTAAATTTTTTTTTTTTCTGGAATTCCTTGCTTTCTCTATGATCCAACGGATGTTGGCAATTTGATCTCTGATTTCTCTGCCTTTTCTAAATCCAGCTTGTACATGTGGAAACTTGAAGTTCATGTACTGCTAAAGCCTAGCTTGAAGGATTTTGAGCATTACCGTGATAGCATGAGAAATGAGCAGAACTGAATATTCTTTGACATTGCCTTTCCTTGGTATCCAGTCCGGTGGCCACTGCTGAGTTTTCCAAATTTCCTGGCATATTAAGTGCAGCACTGACAGAGCATCATCCTTTAGAATTTGAAATAGCACAGCTGGAATTCCATCACCTCCACTAGCTTTGTTCATAGTAATGCTTCCTAAGGCCCACTTGACTTCACACTCCAGGATGTCTGGTTCTAGGTGAGGGACCACACGATCATGGCTATCTGGGTCATTAAGCCATTTTTTGTGTGGCTTTTCTGTGTGTTCTTGCCACCTCTTCTTAGTGTCTTCCACTTTTGTTATGTCCTTGCTGTTTCTGTCCTTTATTTAAATTTAAAAATTTAAATTAATCTAAATAAAGTAAAAGTTCAGTTCCTTTTCATTGGTTCCATATACTAGTGACTACTGTGTTGATTAGCATAGATAAAGAACATGATCATCTCTGTAGAAAGTTTTATGAGACAGAGGCTAATTAGAAGTATCAAGATGAAATCTAATTTGTAATTCTAGTTTAGGGATGTAAGCAAAACAGCAATTTAGACAATAAATTATGGTAAGCGTGCCCCCTCTGCCTGCTCATAGTAGAAGAGGTCCACATGGCTTTAAGTTGAATTGGAAGAACTGAGCTCTTGGAAGCGTAAAATATTTGAAATTGGGGTTGATGAGTAGACTGGGTGTTTTCTGATAATGAAGAATCTATCTAGGGTGTGAGTTTTGTATTATTCTTAGTCCAGTGAGTACCCTGGACCTCCAGCTCTTCTTCTGTGCTGTGTTCTGTGTACTCTGTGACCTGCATTGGCCTTCAGGACTCTATAATTCTTTTCCTCCAGTCCTACCTGCTTTCTTGTGTAGTGGTCTTGGTAAGATGGGTGATTGTGAGCTGGTTTAACAGGGAGTCCTTAGAGATCATAAATTAGCTGCATATTTTCCTGCCTGTTCAGTATTGACAGTAATAATAACTACTATTAATCAAGTATTTATTATGTATTACTTCTGTATTTTAATGGATTTAAAAAAATGTTCACAATAATCTTATGAGATAAGAGTCATTATTATCCTTATTTTACAGATGAGGGCGATAAAGCACAGAGAGGTGAGGTTGCGTACCTATGTCACACAGCTAGGTGGAGCTAAGATAGACCTATAGGAAACAGGATTCCCAGGTGCCTGCGCTTTTCCACTATTTTATGAAATATTCTCAAATCATCATCAGTGGGTGATATTTCAAAATCCTGAAAGATACTGAATTTCTGAAAGTAGTCCATTTCAATGCTGTTAGAATCAAGCAAATAGGGGGTTTGAGGCCAGTATATTCCTCTATCTCCAGTCTTCTTTGCCAGTTATTCCAGTGAAGATCTTTTTGCCTCTTGTACCATCTGCCTCCAAGAGGGCTTTGTGAAAAGCATCATCCTGGGTGGGATCAGTAGCCCTGTGAATTGGTTCAGTCCTCCTCTTAGACTCTGTTCATTCTGTTAAGTAGCCTTTCTGAGCTGTGTAGCTTTTCACAAACTTCCCTGAATGTGGTGATTGAATGTCTATTCTGGTCCAGCAGGAACTTAAAGCAGTGTGCACTTTGACAACAGCTACACCCTACATTTCAGACAAAGACATTTTTTTTTAGACCTCTTAGCTCATCTCCTTTCTCTTATAGATCAGACCAGGGAGAACTTTTCAGTAGCAGGATCTGGGGTGAAGCTTGCCTCCTTGCAGCTTCACCCCACTCCTGGGGCTGCATCTTTTCAGGCTTTCTCCCTCGGTACCCACTATAACTTGAGTTTTAAGGGAGTCAGTGGGTGGGGGGGTGGTAGTACTATAAATATCTAAAATATTAGTGATGATTCCTTAAGAGTATAGTTGCTCAGTCGTGTCCAACTCTTTGCAGCCCCATGGACTGTAGCCTGCCAGGCTCCTTTTTCCATGGGCTTCTCCAGGCAAGAATACTGGAGTGGTTTGCCATTCTCTTCTCCAGGGGATCTTCCTGACCCAGGGATTGAACCCAGGTCTCCTACACTGCAGGTGGGATTCTTTACCATACAGGGAAGCCCCGATGATCCCCTCAGGTACCTTAAAATCTTTGGGGACTTTTTTTTTGCTGTGCTGTGCAGCATGTGGGATCTTGGTTCCCCGACCAGGAATCGAATTCTCTGCCCACTGCATTGGAAGCTCAGAGTCCTAGCCACTGGGCCACCATGGAAGTCCCTCTTTTTGAACTTAGAAACAGAATGGCGAAAGAACATGAGAGCCATCTCTTTCTTTTTTTGCTTCATAATTTCTCCTGTAATTGACAAGACGTAAAACCAGTATATTTATCTTGAAGAGAATATCAAAATGACCCTTGGCATGAGTTATTTCTGGTTTCTATTAAAGTGAGACATTCCTCCTTTTTGGAAATGTTTTACCTTTCAGATGTGTTCTAAACAAACGTGAGTTGTGGAAAACCAAAGAGGTGATCAGTATGTCTTTTTCCCTTTAACAAAACTGATAGGAATATTGCATTGCGTCTCTTAAAACCTGCAGCCAGTGGTCTGTTTCACCACAAAGTTGGCTGTCTCTTTCTTCCTCTTAAGGAACCTGGGGGTAGTTGCTTGGGAAAAATAGTACAAGTGGGTGTACATATTGGCACACATGCCGCAAACATATTTCTCTTTTTAGGCCAGGCGGTGTTATTTCTGGACCTTCTCTTTGAGTGGGTGAAATCTTCCCTGATAAACTTCACAAGTTTAAGTGCAAAACCAGCCAGGGAACAATTCTTGGTGCTGTGTTCCATGTGTATCATGAGCAGCAGGGCTCTGGAACTCATTTGGCTTCTGCAGGGATCTGTTAACCCTCAACTTCCCATGTGCTCCTCGGCTAGTCTCTTGGGTGCATATCCCATCAGTCTAGGTTTCTCTGGGAATTGTCTCTGCATTTTTTAAAAAGGCAACTTATAATAGAAAACCCTGGAGGAGGGGCGGGAGCGCTTCACTCAGGAGACTGTAGATATTTTGTCTCCTGCAAGCAGCCTGGCATGTCTGTGCTGTCAGGAAAGGTCATCTGACTCAGCCACCGAAGTCTGTTAAGGCTGCCTGTGACCAAAATAACCTGACTGGTTTCGTCAAACGTGTGCCCTGGCTGGTGTTAGAAGATGGCAAGGTTTACACAAAGCCTTTTAGCTGTTTTAGTTAATTTCAGCTTTTAGTTAAGACAAATATATTCGTTACCGTAACGTTAGTAAAATTATTTTTATTATATTTATATTATGGTATATTTATGTATTTGCTTGTGAAATAATTATGTCTATTACATGATATTTGATGCATAGTGGTATTATATACATGTAGCCTCAAACACCTGCAGACCCACCTAAGGTAGGAATTAGAGGATTGCTTCTTCTTATTGTCATCTACCTGCCTTTCCTGCAGAGAGAACCACTGTCAGGAATATTGTGATTATCAGTCCCTTTAAAAAACGTCAAAGTCATAAGGTGTGGACATATGGAAAATCATTTTCCAAAGTGATATCATAAGACTTTTTGTTTAGAAGAGCCATGCTCTGGGGACTGTGACTTCTGTGTTCTGTGCTAGCACTTGGCACATGCCATGGCTCCTGAGGAGGTTAATTAAAGGAAAATATTAGGGGTTCATCTGCCATCTGGGCATGAAGACATGTTGTTTCTGATTAGTGGAGGAGGAAAAGGGCAGGTTGCAGTGTAAAGGTATTATGGATTTTTGTTTTTAATGTTTATTATTAAAGGTAATGGACATATACAGCAGAAAATGGAAGAGTGTAATGAACCCATCTGAGTTCATCTTGCTGTTCCAATACCTGCCCACCCTTGATCATTCCTGCCCCATCTACATCCCCATCTCCTTCCTTCTCCTCTTGTAATATTTTTTTAAGTGATTTTTATTTATTTATTTGTTTTTTGGCTGCAGTGGGTCTTTGTGGCTGTGCTTGGGCTTTCCCTAGTTGTGACAAGTGGGGGCTACTTTTCATTGCAGCATGTCAGCTTCTCATTGCAGCAGCTTCTCTTGTTGCAGAGCACAGGCTGCAGACAGGTAGGCTTCAGGAATTGTGGTGTGTGGGCTCTATAGTGTGGTTCCCTGGGCTCTAAAGCACAGGGTTAGTAGTTGTGGCACACAGTTTAGCTGCTCCTCTGCACTTGGGATCTTACTGGATCAGGGATTGAACCCACGTCTCCTGCTTTGGCAGGTGGACTTTTTACCACTGAGCCACCAAGGAAGCCCCCTCTTGAAGTATTTTGAAATAAGCACCAGATATTATATCCTTCACCAGCTTACATGATGATGCTCAAGATAGACAATGCTGCTGCTAAGTCGCTTCAGTCGTGTCCGACTCTGTGCGACCCCAGAGACGGCAGCCCACCAGGCTCCTCTGTCCCTGGGATTCTCCAGGCAAGAACACTGGAGTGGGTTGCCGTTTCCTTCTCCAATGCAGGAAAGTGAAAAGTGAAAGTGAAGTCACTCAGTCGTTTCTGACTGCTAGCGACCCCATGGACTGCAGTCCACCAGGCTCTTCCGTCCATGGGATTTTCCAAGCAAGAGTACTGGAGTGGGGTGCCATTGCATTCTCCGAAGTAAAATATATAGTATATTAGATATTGATCTAAGAAATGGAACAAAGCATGAAAAGGGACATCAGCTGTCAAGAGAAGAAAGTTAAATTTTGTTTTTGTCTGCACTGTGAGGCTTTTGGGTTCTTTCTTCCCCAACCAGGGATTGAACCTGGCCCTTCAGCAGGGAGAATGCAGAATCACTGGACCACCAGGAATTCCAAAAGTGAAATCTGGATGGGTTGGTCTATAACAGAGTTGAGATATAATGCTACTGAGATGACATTTGAATAGAGACCTCAGGGAAGTAAGGAAGATAGCTCTGCAGTATCTGGCGGGGGAGTAAGCTGGGTGGCAGAAGAAGCAGGTGGAATATTGCTGGTGGACTTGAAGGGTTGAAATGCCATGCTCCCCTTTCTCCAGTGTGAGGTGGTGGGCCAGTGAATCTTTACGTGAGGGTAGCCATCCTGAGAGTAATGGCAGTATCTTTGTCCTACCTATGTGAAGTATGAGTTCTATACTTAGTTCATTTTGTAATCGTTCCTGGGATGATGAGACCTAAATCTGACTTTAAAACTCTGAGATGAATGGAGAATGTAATTTTTATATTGGAACCTCCTGGCTTTTGTGACTTTCTGGCCCTCTTTGGAGAACTCTGTGTTGATACCAGCTTATGTATTATTTTCATAGAGGAAATCATACTGGTGGTTAGTTCACGTTATACTAGAAGGTGGGAGCACAGTGGGTTTGTTTTAACTGTTTGACTTAATCACTTCAGTGGATCTTGTGAACATTTAATCTCCACCAAGCAGGCCAGTTAGTGTATCAACATTTTAGAGACTGGTCATCTTCCATCCTGCTTTAGAAAAAATTAAACTTCCCAAGAGATAAACATAATTCCTTTCCTCTTAGATTGCTTCTATTCTTAATCTTTAGATTGCTAATGCCTTTTGATATTACAGAGAAACTCATAATTTTTCCAAGAGTAAAAAGGAAAAAGAATTAGGTCCAAACAGGAAAAAAATGAAAGATTCTATCCACCCAAGAGAAACACATCTAACCATGTTGAGAAACTTCGTTAGACAGATGCACTGTTAAGGACACACGTTCACACACAGATGACCCCTGCTCATGCCTGTATGGGATTTATACCCACACACAAATCTCTGATTGACATGTGGAGATGTGATGTTTGTGAAAACTTGGCTGAAATGTCAAATGTGACATTCAGTCTGTGAAACATAATACAGTGTCTTTCACTGCACTGTAGTATTTACTTGGTAATGCTTTCTACTTCTCTTCGTTAGGCAGAAGATGAGGACAGCAAGGACCTGTTTAATCCCAGTCTTCTTTACTTCATTCACACAGGCCAGTTGAGATAAGCACTCAACACAAGTTCTTTAAAAACACAGAAGGGGTAGGAAAGCTATTTGATGCAAAATATAAAGAACGAACACCCTCTTCCCACCAATTTACCAAGAACCCTGTGATCCCTCACTCCTAAGGCATAATACAGTCACTTTCTCAAGTGTTAATTTTGGGAATAGATGTGGTGAGCTATGGATATCATTTTAATTGATTGATTTTTAAGTCTGCTGAATTATCTAATATCCTTAATTTACATGTTTTTCTCTTATTACAGTTTTTCACTTATAAGATTTTATTCATGCTTTTGGATTTCATTTTTTTTAATTGTTTGCTATGCCTCTCTGATAGACATAGCTATAAATTCTTCATGCTACAAATTTAGCCAGATATACATTGCTTTGACAGATGATAATATCCTTACACAACTAAATGAACTTATTGACTCTACTTATTTTGAAGTATTGAAGTGTTTAGAGACATTTCCTTGACTTTTCATAAAATGCAAAACTAATTTGAAAATATTTGAATGCTAATGAAGATGTATTTAGTGAAGACACATTGTAGTTGAATATTTTGACAAAATAACCTTCTAAGTAATAGAATCACTATTATTATTTGTTGTTTCTGCCAAGGAAGCAGTAAATATAAAAAATATGAAGTTGTTGAGTGCCCAAATTAACTTCACTGCAATTTTTTTTTTTGCATACTCTTAAAAACTGAATATAATCCTTAAACTAATGACCATTTACATCCAGAAGAATAGCAGGATAGAAGTATGGTTTATTAATGGTAAAAATATATTAAATCAAGTGCTAATCCTGACATTTTATTTCTTGTTGCTTGGTAACAATGCAGGAACTCTGTTAGAGTTCCTTTATCTCAGCCACAATGGACTTCATTGCATTGTAGGGTAGAAATACCAATTACAGCAAGTCATTTGTAAGCCATTATCCTTACAAAATTTTGGTGCTTTTTTTTTTTATTGTTAGTGCAGAGATCCTAAAAGAAAGTCATTTTAATAATACATCCCTCCTTTTTTGATGGATTGGTAGATTTTATTCTAGCTATTTTGGGCTTTTTGGCTTTGTATCTATGTATAATTTTTGAGGCTTCACAAATTTGTCTTTTATCTGTCTACACTGTATAAGCCTAGGCTTTTGAATTTCATCATAAATATGTACGTTCTAAGTGATTGTTCATTAGTTCTTAGTGAACATCTTTTATACTTGACCACTTAAGAAGAGAGAAAAGAATACCTGCGTGGAATTTTTTTCTCATAAAAATAGTGAGGACATATGCATCATCCTTCTCTAATATAGAGCATTTCTAGTTTTAGAACCTGCTTTAGGAAAAGGGAGCCTGTTGAACAAATGTGATGTAAGTGAAAGACTAATTTCTGTTGTGTATACTGTATATATCCTATATGCTGTTAGTTCATAGTTATTATTTACAACAAAGATTGATAAACTGCAACCTGTAACCTGTTCTGTACTGCCTAAGAGATAAAAAAATTTTTAATATATATATATATTTAAAGGGTTGTTTGAAAAAAGAAAAGAACAATATGTGACAGAGACAGTATGGAGCGTGCAAAGCCTTAAACATTACCTAGCCATTTACAGAAAAAAGTTTTCAAACCCTTGATTTATGGCATAATTTCAATTTGTGTACTGTAAATATATTAAATGTCACTAAGTATGATTTTCTAAAGGACCAGTGAACTTAAGTAGAACTGAAATAAATAATGATAGCTGGTTTGAAGAGAATCAATGAAAAAATTAAATTGAATAATATGAATTTGTGTAGAAGTAGTAAAATGATTATGTAATTTTAATTTAGTAGGTCTTTATTGGGGACAACCATGAAGAAAGGAAGATTATATACAGCAACTTACTTATCTTGCCATGGTTTTTACAGTTTCTTTACTATCTCAATGCTTTTGTCAATAAATCTGACTTTAATACAGTTTTGTACTGATAGACTCATTTTATTGGAAGCATCTTGCTTTTTCTTGCCCATCAGATTTTAGCATATACTTGAGGACCAGTTTCTTTTGTACAGTGCCTGTATCCTGGGGTGATGGGGTGAGGACTTCTCCAACCTGACCTGGGCCCAGCACACACCTGCAACTCCTGCTGGCTGGCAGAGCGTCCAGAAGCTGCAGAAATGGTCCAGAGTTGGAGTCGTCCTGTGTGCCTGGGGTTTGGAAGGGCTCTGCAGCCCTGGGTTTTCATCTCCTCTGGAGCTCTGCCCCCCGCCTCTCAGAGAAAGCCTAGGAGAAGACTCGTGGATAGACTTTGGGCAAGGTTAGACTGGTTGTCTCAGCCTTCCAAACCAGGGATTTTAGCTTCTGATTTTCTTTTTAATCAGGTATATGTTTGTAAGAGTTATCTGATTACGTCTTATTTATTGCTAAGGGAAACTTGAAATCAGAAAGTTCACTAGGGTAGTCGTGTGCTTTCTTATCTGGCACTAGTCCTCTTAAGGAATAGAAAAGACTCCATCCAGCCAAAATGTATTCTAATAATTAAAGATAAATCTATTATTTATTTACTAATTTTTGCTTTGCCATTCTGCATATGGGATTTTTAGCTCCCTGACTAGGGATTGAACCTGGGACCCTGGCAGTGAGAGTCCCAACCACTGGACCACCAGGGAATTCCTGAAAGTCAATTATTTCAGCTAGATTCGCCTCCTTGTTCTTTTAAGCAAAGGCCCAGAAAACCCTATGCTTGAGTACCACTTCTGTATTAGCATGCGTTTTATATTACTTTGTAATGCTTTATGTTTTCAAAGTGATCTCCTTTGATCCTCTTAATCACCAGGTGAGGTAGGAGGAGAAGCAGTTTTATTATAATATTACCCATGAGGAAACTGACACATAGATAAATTTCTGGAATAGATCAGTAGGAAGTTGAATGGCTTAATGAAAGGAACATTTGAAAGACTTGGAGTCCTGCTTTTCCACATTTCCTCTGCCATGGTCCTGCCATTACAATGCTGAAGCTTTCCTTTTTTTTTTATTTTAATTTTTGTTACTATTTTAACATCCAAAAGATTCTGTATTGGGACACAGTTGATTATCCTTCTTTCTTTTTTAAAAAATTAAGGTGTTTTTTTTTTGTTATGTAGAGTCTTCATTGCTACGAATGGGCTTCTCTAGTTGAAGTAAGCAGGGGCTGCTCTTTGTTGCGGTGCATGAGCTTTTCATTGCATTGGCTTCTCTCATTGCTGAGCTCAGGTTCTAGGCACATGGGCTTCCGCAGTTGTAGCACGTGGGCTCAAGTAGTTGTCGCACACAGGCTTAGTTGCTCCGAGGCATGTGGAATCTTCCCATAACAGGCCATGAACCCGTGTCCCCTGCATTAGCAGGCAGATTCTTTCCTATCCACTGTACCACCAGGGAAGTCCTGCAGCTTTATTTCGAAGACACTGAACTACAAGAAGAATTGTGAAACTCTGAAAATGTAGCTAAGTAGGCTTTTATAGAAGCTTGTACCTTATTTTAAATACAAGTGAGAAGGTTGTGATTTTAGGTGATGTGTGTAGAATGGATTTTTATGGAGGCAGGAAAGAAGACACATGGTAATCAATGAGGAGGCTGTTGCTGTGATCCAGGCAAGAGGTGGTTGTGGCTTGGACTTGAGTGGTGGAGTGGAGGTGGGGAGAGGTAGTGGAACTGAGGTATACAGTATTTTGGAAGAGGAATTTTCAGACTTGCTAGTGCCTTGGATGTGGACTGGGGTAGGGGGATGGCAGAGACTAAAATGATTCTTACTCTACTTAAGCAATGGTGTGTGTAACCTATAGAGTTGAGAAAGCCTGGTAACAGCTTTTGGAAGGAGAAGTAACAAGAACCCAGCTAGGATTGATTGGCATTCTTAGGCATTCAAATGGTGATGTAGGTGAAGATGGACATGTATGTTTTGTGCTCAGAGGAGATGTCTAGAAAGAGTTACACAGTTGGAAATAATCTTCATGTATTTGATAAGTAGTCATGGAATGGAAAAGGTCCTGGAATCAAGCATTAGGAGTCTCAGTTTATTTATTTATTTATTTGGTGAACAGTATCTGAGATTAAGAATCACACCTCTGCCTCTGTGACGTTGTGACTTTGGACAAATAAATGTACCTAAGAATCCCAGCTTCTTTATAGCATCTCCTATTTCTATTTCTCAGGTCTATTTTGAATGTCTGTGGGTTAGGGCATTTGGATGTGTTTTGTAAAGCTCTGAAGTGCTATGTTCTCACCTTGATCCCTCCTGCTGCTTTGATTAATGAACCTCAGATGACTGTGGTTTTCACTGGCCCAGTGACAATGACAGTAGAACCACCCTGTGAATAGGACCTGGCAGGGTATGCCCACCTCGTCCTTTCCCTGTCTTCCACAGTTCTTGAGATTTAAGGAAATAAAAATTTCATAATACCTCCAATTTCTGAAATCATTTTTGGTAATAACAAAAAGCAAAAATTAATTGTTTTTTAAATATATTGTTCACTTTGTGTGCATGTGTGCTAAGTCACTTCAGTCGTGTCTGACTCTGTGCAACCCTATGCACTGCAGCCCACCAGGCTCCTCTGTCCATGGTATTCTCCAGGCAAGAATACTGGAGTGGGTTGCCATGCCCTCCTCAGGGGCATCTTCCCAACCCAGGGATTGAACCTGCATCTCTTATGTCTACCCTGCATTGGCAGGTGGGTTCTTTATCATTAACGCCACCTGGGAAGCCATTGTTAGCTTTAATCAGCAGTAAATTATCTAGTATTTAAAGCTCATCAAAGTCAGCCTAAATATGTTGATAGCTTACATCAAGCAAATGCAGTGATGACTTTTAAGGGGAGCACTACAGACCCCTTATAAAAAGTAATGTTGTTAGAGATCTGTTATTTCATTAGCTCAAGTTGCATACAGTAAAAAAAAATGATGACCAGTCTCTGCTGTCATATTTTAAATGGAGGACTAGCCATGATCTGTTTATCTCTTTTTGTACTTTGGCTCAGAAGGTTCAAATATTCTGGTTTTGGATGGAAACTAATGTTTGTTCTCTGATAAAACATACTTATGCTGAATATCCTTCTTGAATTGTTTCCACTGAAAGTAACATTTATTGTTTCAGGAGGTGTAAGAGAAACAGAATGAATAAAGAGAGCCTTAGATACTTGTTGATGCTTTATGTTCAATTCAGTGCACACCACTACCTACAAACATCAGAGGGACTAAGAGTCCAGAAATAGATGCTTATTTTCTTACAGCACACTGCTACATATAAGTAAATTAGTCTGCAGATGTGTTTTCACTGCCTCCTTATGAAAGCTTTACCTTACTGAATTTTCAGACTCAGGGAAAAGTATGTTTTATTTAGTTTGTTTTTTGATGAAATGATTTGAAACAGTTTATTTGGGAGAAATAATGAACGATTAGAAATCAAGAATGACTTAACTGTTAGAAAGTACTTGCCTGAGGTTTTGCTTTTCACATTTTCTGATACCTACAGTCAGCTGTGGTTCGAAAATATTGAATGGAATATGGCAGAATAAACAATTCATAGGTTTTAAACAGGGTGATGAAATCTCATCTCCTCCAGCTCTGTCCCACCTGGGATCCCCAGTTGTCAACATCTTCTGCTCCTAACGTCCAGCCATCAATATAATGTCTCTATGATCCAGGATTACCCAGAGCAGTTGGTCCTCCTTCTGACATATTATCAGAACGTCAGTACAGTAAGTCCCTTACGTATGTAGGAGTTCAGTTCTGAAAGCACCTTCAAAAGTCCAGTTTGTTCGTTATGTCCAACAAAGTTAGCCTAAGTACCCAACTAACTCAATCAGCTATATAGTACTGTACTGTAATAAGTTTTAATAATTTTCACATAAATAATGGATAAAAAACACAAAAATAAAAACATTTTTAATCTTACAGTATAGTATCTTGAAAAGTGCAGCAGTACAGCATTCTTACAGTACAACTTTTTGCCTCAGACCACTCTCTCAATTATTTTCACTTTTGTTTTCATTGTTATCATTTGGTGCTTCTTAGCTGTACCAGCGGCATCACCACTGCTTTTATGCTGGCTTCTGGACATCCTGGGCTTGAAATGACGATACTGTACCACTATATTCTACACGGTACTGTACAGTAAAGTACACAAAGGCACCCCTCGTAGAGGATGCATACATGTGACAACGTATGCCAGAAATATGAACTAACACGTGATTGAACATGAGACCATGTTTACACCTTTGAAAATTTGCAACCTGAAGGTTCGTACATAAGGCACTTAACTGTAGTGTCTAACATTACGTTACATTGCCTCTGTCATTCACCTCACTTCATCTCATGGGCATCTCGTCATCTCACATGATCACAAGAAGGGGGAGCACAGAACAATAAGGTAATTTGAGAGAGCAAGACCACGTTCACATATCTTCTATTATAATATATTGTTATGATTGCCCTATTAATTATTGTTAATTTCTTATTGTGCCTAATTTATAAGTTAAACGTTATCATAGGTCTGTATGTATAGCATAAAAATGTATGTATAGGGGTTCGGTGCTCTCCACAGTTTCAGACGTCCACTGAGGTCTTGGAGTATATTCCGTGTGGACAGGAAGCTCTGGTAATGGTTGTTTGTTCTGTTTTTCATTCCATGAAGAAGCCCAAACCACTCATGTCTAGGAATATAGGTCACTTTCTCTCTTTCTTCGCTTCTGAAATTTAATGTTAATTTCTGTCTCTGAATAACTAAGCCTGCACTCAGTTTCTTTGAAGAGAATTTTAAATCCAAATCCTATGGAAGGAAGTTAAATGGGAACCTGAATAACCTAGTATCTTTGCTGTGCTTGCTGTGGAAAGGAGCTGGGTTATTCATTTAAAGAAGTTATTTTAGTTTCCTTAATAATTGCAGGAAAGAGTACAAGTTTTGCCTTGTATTCTTGAAAAGATTCTTTTCAGTTTAGACTTTTATTTTAAATTTTGGAAAAGGTTTGCTGTCACAGACAAAACTCAGGGAAGAAAAATTCATTATTATCAAATTCAGACAAATACAGGTTGACTGTTAAAAGCTACAGGATTAAGATTGTTGAGTTTGAAAGTTTTGGTATAATTTAAATTTCATCCAGATTGAGAAATTTACAAAGCTCATTCATTTTGAAAACTGACATCTCAGAAATGGAATCAAATCTTTAGGAAGAAAGGAAGTATTAAATGGTATTTCAAAGGCAGTTCTATAGATCAGTTTATGCTGTAAAGAGTGTTTTAGCGGCTGTCTTATTTATAGATTTTTTTTCCCTCCAGTGCTTTTGGCATTATGTTTGTACCCAAAAAGTTTTCACTTACTTTTCCTTTTTGTTGATTAATATTTTTAATGTATCAATATAGAGTAGCATTTTATATGTGGATTAATGAGGACTAGATTTTATAAGGAGAGAAGAAAATAGAATGGAAAACTTTTCTTCATAAAATTCATTCCCAGGAAATAGAAGGGGCAGTAAAACGGTCCAAGTAGAAAAGATAACAGCTAAGGGATGTCCTACATAAAGTGGAGTAAATCCATAATTGAAATATTTTCAACTGTGGCAATGACAGATAAAGGAGTTATAGCTTGATGATAATAAGAACAGCAATAGCAACAAGTACTGTTTATACCATGAACTTACATACAGATCAAATAAGGTCATGTGTTATAATAGCCTAGTAAGGTAGGTTTTATTATCCTTATTTTATAGAGGGAGGAAAGGAGGATAAGGAAAAAAGATTTAAAGACATTTCTTTCTGCCTCCAAAGCCATGTTCTTAAGGATAAGTGAAGGATAATGGATGTATTTTAAGATACGTTTTGTTTTATACTTTGCAGTGTTAATATTTAAAATATAATTTATTACCTCCTTAAGGGTAGGGTCATAGACCTTTAGCTAATTGAATTTTTCAATTAACTAAGTATGGCTCCAGGATAATGTTAATACTTCCATAAACATAAAATTAAAAATCATTCAGAAATGTTAACCTCGTAAAACCTATAAAATAGGATAATCTCCTGAAAGCTATGAAATGAGAGTCTTTACACTTGAGAAGCTAGAATGGTATCTCCCCAGTAAAAATGATGTAGATGATATTAATTTCATTTCAGACAATAGTTTGAAAACAAGATAGAAATTTTGGGATTCTGGGTAATAAATAGTGGCATGATTATCTACTTAAAAACTAGGAATTTCCATTTTCTTTTCTGACATCTAAGAACCTTAGACATTAACACTTGTCTTCACAATAAAAAAATGAACAAACTGAAAATCAGCAGAAACAGTTTGTTCACAAGAATAATAGTAGTGATGTAGTTCATAATTATAACTGATAGATGAATGAAAGCAATGTTTTAAGGGGCAGGAAGGAGAGATGAGAATACTGTGTCATAAGGTACTTGTATTTGTCCAAGTAACCAAGAACTCTTGTTAGTCCAGTGCTGACTTTCATAAGGAAATAAACATTTCTTTCTTTCAGGAAGTTAGTTTATGTGTGACCATGTTTAGATAGAAAACACTATTTCACTTAAATGTGGGAAATGAACAGTGAGCTAGAAAGTCATTCTAACTGCACACTGAACCAAGTTCATATTTTATGAAATCTACAAATGACCACCTTCAGAGTTGCTTGGAAATATAGTAAAAAAAAACATGACTGTTAAGTTCACAATGATAAGGATTTGCTGTGTGAGACACAGTGATGATCTTAGATGATATCTCAGTTTAGTTGTTGTGATAGGATAAGCCTGAAATTAGAAGTTGTATATAGAGCAATGGTGCTAAATTTAATGATTAAGATAGTCATTGCTGTGGGATTCTGACGTTTTGTGGCCATAACCTCAAAAGTGTTCTGTTTCTTAGCTTTGTTTGTGTAGATACTTAAAAAAAATTATTTGTTTATTTTTATTTTGAGCTGTGCTGGATCTTTGTTGCTGCGTATGGACTTTCTCTAGTTGCAGAAGGTGGGGCCTGCTCTCTGGTCGCGGTGTGCAGGATTCTCACTGCAGTGGATTCTCTTGTGGAGCACCAGCTCTACAGTGCACAGGCTTCAGCAGCTGGCACACAGGCTTAGGTGCTCTTGCATGTGGGATCTTCCTGGACCAGGAGTCAAAGCCATGTCCTCTGCATTGCAATCAGTTCAGTTGCTCAGTCGTGTCCAACTCTGCGACTCTGTGGACTGCAGCATGTCAGGCTTCCCTGTCCATCACCAACTCCTAGAGGTTGCTCAAACTCATTG
Organism: Neotragus pygmaeus; assembly: GCA_006410875.1. NCBI lineage: Eukaryota > Metazoa > Chordata > Mammalia > Artiodactyla > Bovidae > Neotragus > Neotragus pygmaeus. Next base: position 313,460 of record SJYV01034183.1, read on the forward strand.
GGCCACCAGGGAAGCCCTCTTTAGATACATGTGTATGATGGCTCAGCAGTAGAATCCGTTTGTAGTGCGGGAGACGTAAGATACACAGGCTTGATCCCTGGGTCTGGAAGACCCCTGGAGGAGGGCATGGCACCCACTCCAGTATTATTCTTGCCTGGAGAATCCCATGGACAGAGGAGCCTGGCAGGCTACAATCCATGGGATTGCAAAGAGTCACATACAGCTGAAGCGACTTAGCACGCAGGCAAACAAAGGAAGGATAGGACTTCAGGTATTTTACAGTCTCTTTCTTGGCTCACAGGTCTAAGGACATTTGGGTGGGGATGGGCCAGAATGGAGTGCGGAGATACATCTTCCAAAGAATCAAGGGCCTTGAGGGAAAAAAATGGAATGGAAGTCTCTTGGTTCGATTTTCTTAATTCCTATTTGTTACCTATATGTTTGCTTTTATAAAATAAGGATCATATTTTTTTTCATACTGTAAAGCATTAAACATTTTTAATAAAAATATTTATTTGGCTCTGCCCAGTCTTAGTTTCAGCAGGTGGCATCTTCGATCTTCATTGGTTGCAGTGTGTGAACTCTTAGTTGCAGCATGTGTGATCTAGTTCCCTGACCAGGGATGGAACCTGGACTCCCTGCACTGGGAGCACGAAATCTTAGCCACTGGGCCACCAGGGAAGGTCCAAGAAAGTTTTTGGAGATCATTAAATATTCCCCCAAAGAGGATATTTTAGTAATTATACTCAAATTTATATCAACAGTTCTATTGTACTTTCATGTTGTTTTTCCTTGCTCACTATTATTAGTAACGCTGTGATAAACGTCTGTATCTTGTATCTGTGAGTGTCTGATGATACAATGAAATTCTTAGAAGTGAATTTTTTGGATGTGTACCACAACACTTTACAAACTTTTGATAAATATTGCTGCATTGTTCTATAGGCAGGTAGTTTCAATTATAACCCCGTAATGATACATAATCAGAGAAGGCAATGGCACCCCACTCCAGTGTTCTTGCCTGGAGAATCCTAGGGACAGGGGAGCCTGGTGGGCTTCAGTCTCTGGGGTCGCACAGAGTCGGACACGACTGATGCGACAGCAGCAGCACCAGCAATGATACATAACAGTATCATTTTGAACCATTCTCAACAACATGAATATTATACTTAGTTGTTTTTTTTTAGATAATCTGCTAAGTGAAAAAACTGTCTTGTGGTTTTAATTTTGCTTGTCTTTGATGACAAGGGAAGTTGAATATTTATTGGTTTTTTGGTATTTGTGTATGTGTGTAGTTTTATGTGTTGCTGTAAGTATGATAATTATTTGAATGGGCATGTCTAGTATTTCATTCCCAGGAGTTCATGAGTTGTATAAGAGGGAGTTATATAAGGGATATCAAATTACATTCCTTGTATGTGGAATCTAAAATGAAATGATACAAATAAACTTCTTTACAAAATAGAAACAGACTCACAGATGTAGAGAAAAAACTTATGTTGACTTGAGGGGAAGAATGTGAGGGAAGGGATAGTTAGGGACTTTGAGATCAACATGTACACACTGCTATATTTAAAATGAATAACCAACAAGGACCTGCTATATAGCACATGGAACTCTGCTCCATGTTATGTGGCAGCTTGGATGGGAGGTGGGTTTGGGTGAGAATGGATACATGCCATCCATGGCAAATAGATGGGGAAACAATGAAAACAGTGAGAGACTTTGTTTTCTTGGGCTCCAAAATCACTGAAGATGGTGACTGCAGCCATGAAATTAAAAGACGCTTGCTCCTTGGAAGAAAAGCTATGACCAACCTAGACAGCATGTTAAAAAGCAGAGACATTACTTTGCCAACAAAGGTCTATGTAGTCAAAGCTATTGTTTTTCCAGTAGTTATGTATGGATGTGAGACTTGGACTATAAAGAAAGCTGAGTGCCAAAGAGTTGATGCTTTTGAACTGTGGTGTTGGAGAAGATTCTTGAGAGTCCCTTGGACTGCAAAAGATCCAGCCAGTCCATTCTAAAGGATATCAGTCCTGGGTGTTCATTGGAAGAACTGATGTTGAAGCTGAAACTTCAATACTTTGGCCACCTGATGCGAAGAGCTGACTCATTTGAAAAGACCCTGATGCTGGGAAAGATTGAAGGTGGGAGAAGAAGGCGATGATAGAAGATGAGATGGTTGGATGACATCACCGACTTGATGGACATGAATTTGAGTAAGCTCCAGGAGTTGGTGATGGACAGGGAGGCCTGGCATGCTGCAGTCCATGGGGTCACAAAGAGTTGGACATGACTGAATGACTGAACTGACTGAACTGGGTACATGTGTATGTATAGCTGAGTCCCTTTGCTGTCCACCTGAAACTATCAAAACATCGTTAGTTGGCTGTATATATATATATAATATGTAATATAAAATAAAAAGTTTTTTAAAAAAAGAAGAAAGGGGATGTGCAGGATTGTGGTTGACACATGAGCTCTGGAGTTAGGCTTTCTGGATTTGAACCCAGCTTCCTGAGGAATCCCCCATCTGCTGAACTCAGGCAAAGGAAGGGCATTTAAACTTTGAGACAGTCACCCAGTTATGGGAGTAAAGATGAATAAGGCTCTCAAAAAGTAACCATGGCTGGCAGCTGTACCCCCAGAACTCATTCCTAAAATAAGGTGTGAGTCAAGTGCTCCGTTGATTCACCATTTTGAGACAGCTCTCTAAAACTTACAGTCATGATTTCCCACAAAATCATCTCACTGCAAATGAGGACATAAATCCTGTTGAAAAAAGAGAAGGGAAGAAAGGGCCAGAGGGTATTTCTAACAGGATCTAATGGTTTTAGAATCTTTACCTGTGATATTCTCTCCTGAAAAGTTATTGAATAATAGGGCACAGTATGAGTGACATAAATCAAGGAGATGCCCTGTCATGAATTGTCTTATTGAGAGAAAGAACAAAAGTTTAATTTACTAATTTTGTTTCACCTTTATTTTAATGAGCAATATTTGACCTACTTATTGATTTATTCCACATTGGTGTTAAGAATTTAGCTTGTGATTTTAGTCACTCCTGTTAAAATAGTGGCTTTCCTCCTTCCAGAGACTTTGTCAAAAAATGTTATTTTTTCCACCTCAAATATAGATCTGGCCTACAAATACTGAAGTGATAATTAGGGCTTGTGCAAGATTGTTTCGTTTGAAAAATTAGCTGCTTTTTTTTTTTTTTTAAGGATTTACTTTCCAAATTGTTCTGGTTTGAGTGTATAGCTAAAAAAAGGCATTTTAAAGTGATGGCTTACATAAATGATTTAAGTAAGAAATGAGTGAGAGGAAAAATGAAAAATATTATTCATTGACTCCTTTTGTGTTTCTGGTTATAATTTTTATAAATGCATTTTTGCTTGTAGTTTGAGCATGTAACATATGTCAGTCTCCTAAAATTGGAATATATTCAGATTTCCCCATAGCCTTTCACAAGGCCCCTAGAAAATCCAGGTGCACAACCAAAAATTTGTAAAAGTGAGAGACTATGATTGCCAAGGTATTGAAAATTTCTTTTTGGCGAGAGGCCACCATAATCAAAAGAAATCATTTTTCTTTTTTGTTCAGGTGAGTTGTTGCCATTTCTAATACCTCTTCCAGACCTAGGTTCCTCATTCCATAAAATAAAAATTTCACACATCTTTCTGCCATTTCCGTTCCTATGTCCCCCAAATTTTTTCACAAGTATCCTCTCTCCACATTCCTCCATAGGCCACATCCTTCCCTTACTCCAGGCATTTGCCCTGGCCTCTCTTGTTGCCTGGAATGCCCTCCTCATCCTTCTTTATGTGGCTCATTTTCTGCCTTCTTGGTGAAGATTGTTCACTATTATAGCATTTATTACCTCATTACATTGTGATTAGCTCTCCACCTGTCTCCTCCAGTAGATTGTGAGCACCTCATGGGACCTTGTCCTATTCATCTCTGTATCCTCTGCCCATGCACACAATGCCTGCCACACAAGAGGTGCTCATTAAATGATGTTTGAGTCACCAAGCCAGAAGGTTAAAATATGAGCATCATTTTGCAGGCTTAGAAATGTTCTGCCCATGTTAGTTGCTTGACATTATCCTGCCATAGTCTAAGAAAGTGAAAAATGCCTTGTGTTCAGTAGTTCTTCCTGATGGCTTTATGATTGAGTTCTTGATTGGGCCCTGCTTGGAGAGGCTGAATAACCTGCCACCAGATGTTCTGTAATTCCCTTCTTTATTACAGTGACTAGTTTCCTCTGATTTCTCTGGGATCACTTTATCTCAAGGTGTGCCTTTTAATGCTGGCTGGAATAGATAGCTTTTATTCCTCAGCTAAAGGAGAACAAGCCATATGGTAGTTAACTAGATTTGCAAAGGATTATAAACTGGTGGCAAATAACCTGGCCTTTTAAATGCAATAGCCTGATAAGGCAGGAGAGAATTGGCATAGCAAATACACAAGTGCAGAGGAGTATTAAAGGTGTACTAAGTGGCATGGAATTAAGATCACGTGTTGCATTTAACAAAGTCCACCCAGTAAAAGGGGTTTGATCTAGTGCCCAATAACCCAGAATAATGAGAAAGCTATAGGTTAATGTGTGTACTTTGCGATCTTTATTGTAGGAAGAAAGAAAGCTTGAGCTAAATCATGTCCAACTCTTGTGACCCTATGGACTGTAGCCTGCCAGGCTCCTCTGTCCCTGGGATTTCCCAGGCAAGAATACTGGAGTGGGTTGCCATTTCCTTCTCCAGGGGATCTTCCCGACCCAGGAACTGAACCCAGGTCTCCAGCACAGCAGGAAGATTCTTACTGCGTAAGCTATGCAGGTAGAGTGGTTGTAGAACATCCAGCAACTGATGTAGACTTACAACACATAAGGGCTGGAAAGAATACTAGGCATTGCTTAAAGTTCACCTGTCACATTTGAGAGGTAAAATGGCCTTAAGTGGTTCATGTAAGAGCATAGTACAAAAAGGTATTCCAGCCAAAACCCAGAATCTGTATCTTTTGACTCCAAATCCAATTCTTTATTTCACACCCTGCTATCTTCTTAAGGAGACGTCAGAGAAATTATGTATGGATGAAAGTCCTTCTCTTACAAACTATTGACATCAGTAAATTACTTTTTTTCTGTCAACCATAGTTATTTTTCTTTAATGGTAGGGGGGATATTCTACCTAAAATATCAGGGTGCTTTTTAAATTGTCATTCTTAACTTTTCAAATATGCTGTTGAATTTCAGGGATGAGCTGTATATGCTCAGAAGACATTTTAGATGCAGGACCTTGATCAGCTTTATTCACTTTAGTTTTCAGTTAATGCTGTGAATGAGCACCTCAGAGTTAGGACTGGCCCTGCTTTTCTAGTGATGACTAGAGGTTAAAATTCAATTTGTTGGAAGAAAACTGAAAACTGAAGCCAAATCCAGCCTCTTTGGTACCCAACACCAAATTAAGTTTCGGAGACAAGGGTTTTGGGTGAAGTAAAAAAGAACAGCTTTATTGTTTTGACAGGCAAAGGGGGCCACAGAGAGCTAATGCCTTCAAAACTGTGTGTGCCATCTGGGGTGCTGCTGCTGCTGCTGCTCCTAAGTCACTTGACTCTGTGTGATCCCATAGACCGCAGCCCACCAGGGTCTCCTGTCCCTGGGATTCTCCAGGCAAGAACACTGGAGTGGGTTGCCATTTCATTCTCCAGTGCATTAAAGTGAAAAGTGAAAGTCAAGTCGCTGAGTCGTATCCGACTCTTAGCAAGCCCATGGACTGCAGCCTACCAGGCTCTTCCGCCATGGGATTTTCCAGGCAAGAGTACTGGTTGGGGTGCCATTGCCTTTTCCGCATCTGGAGTGGGTAGTGAAAAGTTTTATAGTAATGCTTCAAAGAGGGATGATCATCTCATGGACATTCTTCTGATGATTCGAGTCAGTGTCATCAACCTTCTTGTTCCAACTGAGTCTGGGGTCTATGTGCTTGTGGGCAGCATCCCATTAATTTCTCTCAGCTGGTGGGGTTTTTAGGATCTGCAGAACAGCTCAAAGATACTGTTACGTGTATCCTTTGATGGGGTACCAGCAGCTTGCTCCAAGGCTGCACTATTGTTTCTCTGACCGTTCGTTCCTCTCTTGTCTCTGCATCCCTTCCCTTTCCTAATCGCCAACTTTTTGGACCTGTTCATTGGAAGTTGGGGGGAAGGTCATGGATGCTGAATGAAACCTATTTCCTATAATCAAGAGAAAACAACAAAAGACTTTCCTACCCAGGATTTCCACAGGGTCCTGCTCGGTATCAGAACAAGTGATGCCAGCTGTAAAACTGACTGTTTGTCTCTGCCAGTTGTCCTAAGGGAGGAGTCATTTGATCTTACTGCTAAAATCAGAGCTGAGACTGTGATGAATATGTTTGAATGTCTTTTAGGACTTAAAGGTCTAGTTTTAGAAATTGAACTACAGAGAGAGGAAAGAAGATGTTTTGAAGTTTATTTTTGCACCTTATGACTATTTTTATTATACTAAATCAGAGAAAGCAAACAGCATTTTAATTTTCTTAATCAAATAAACAGGGTTCAACTTTGCTTACTGCTTCCTAAAAATGAAAACGTATTGAGAACATATCGAAGTTTAAGTGAAAAATAAAGCTCATATTCAAAATGGCATATGCTAAACGATTTTAAATTTAGAAATTGAGTCATTCACAAACTGAATTCGAGTCACAATCCCTGTTGGGTTAGGCAGCTATTATCTGTGTTCTGGAAATGTTAGAGTTAAGCCCAATTCTCCTTTGAAGTTTCTGTGTTAAATACTGTGTTCTTGCATTATAAAAAGCTCCAAGGATGATTAACAGGCCCCGACTGAAGGAAACAGTCTTAAAAAGTAACCTTTTAAAGTTTTAGCTGACATCACTAATAGGCAGTTTATCTGTGGCTGTAAAACCCAGCACAAATTTTTTTTCTCTCCTTGTTTCTCCATAACTCTCTTCATTGAAAATTGTTCCTAGTTAATTCTATTAATTATATCATGTCTTGCTGTTTTTCTTGGAGTGTGTGATAATGGTGTAATTTTTCTTACTATTATAGATAAGGCTGGTGCTTTGAATGAATGTGTTGGAGGTATTTTAATTTCTTTGGTTAGATGTTCTCATTTTAATTATTTCTTTGGATTTGCTACAGCCTAATATTTTCTTTTAGAAAAAGATAGGAAAAATAAAACTAGATATTTATAATACTTACTGAATGTTATTAAATCACATACTTAGTGAAGGTTGGCATTTTTTGCTTAAACAGAAAGTGTGAAGGCAGAATGCCATCATGATCTAGACTATCTGGATGTTGTATTAGTCAGTGGAAATGAAAATAATACTTATCATAAGCTGCATTTGAATTTGTTTAAAAAACAGTTCAATTCTACATAAACTATTGGATTAGTCCATGAAGTAAGTGTTAGGTAAAAGATCAGGACACCAAAAGAGTGTCAGCAGGCTTTTTAATGGCGAAGCGCTCCTGGGCGGGGTTCCCGGACCTGAACGAGGCAGGTGGAGGAAGTCGGCGCCCCGGACTGTGTTGGGGGTGGTTTTTATACGTTCGTTGCGAGGGATGGTCAGGCTAGATGGACGGGGGTTCGGATAGGTCGCCAGGCCGAGGTGTCGCGGGCTGACAGGTCCTTCTGTGTGACGGGTGGGGCGGCTTTCCGCTGTCGAAGTGTGCTGTCCTTGGTCCCCGGGATCTGGGAGGCTCCTTCTGTTAGAGAAAGGGGCGGCCCATCATGGCCCCCGGGGTCCGACCTTACAGTAATGTTTTTACTTTTTGGGGGGGATCAATATGTCCTGTTAATTTTGCTGCTAGTCACAGTTTTAATAAATTGAATTATTTTAGGTGAAGCTTTTCTCCTAATGAGTTCAAACTCATCCCCTTTTTTCCTCATCCCGTGGTTCTAAATGAGACATTGTGGGACAAAGAACTGTTTTTGTTTTGTAATGAGGAACATTAGGTTGAAGGTGATTATCATAAACTTAAGTTGAACAAGAGACGAAAGGAAGATTCTTTCACTGTTCTCTGGGTATCTTTGTCATATTATAGTGTTTTTGCTGGTAGTTAGCTGAGCCCCTTTATTTCCTAGAAAAAATGATCAGGCTAGGTGTTATTTTAGAACATTAGCTTTGATCCCTGTTTAATTTCATTCATTTAATTGGCTCTTTTATTTTTTTAACCAATAGAGGCCATTTTCTATCTTCATTGTATCAGTATTTTTTCTGGGCTTGTATCATTCTCCAGTTTGATAAATATGCTGTTTAATTTTTATACATTTTGTTCCAGATATTATAAAGTAGCTTATAAGGCACAGAAAACACACAAGATAGCATCAGTTAAAAGTAAGGCTCTGCAAAGAAAGAAAAGCAATAGTAGGGCTTTAAAATGGAGCAAGGACGAGACTGAAAAATTATACCGTAATAGCAAGTGCAAGATAGCAAATAAAAATTATAGGACTTGTTTAGATAGTTAGAAGTACATCTAATTTTTTTAAATTTATTTTTTGTTTTCTGTTGGAGTATAGTTGATTTGCAGTGAGGTGTACAGCAAAGTAATGGAGTTATACATACATACATTCTTTTTCAGATTTATTTTCCCACATAGATTATTACAGAACATTCAGTTCCCTGTTGTTGTTTCGTCGCTCAGTCGTGTCTGACTCTTTGCGACCCCATGGATTGCAACAAGCGGGGCTTCCCTGTCCTTCACTATCTCCCAGAGTTTGTTCAGATTCATGTTCATTGTGTTGGTGATGCCATCCAACCAACTCATGCTCTGTCTACCCATTCTCCTCATGCCCTCAGTCTTTCCCAGAATCAGGTCAGGGTCTTTTCCAATGAGTTGGCTCTTCACAGCAGGTGGCAAAAGTATTAGAGCTTCAGCATCAGTCCTTCCAGTGAATATTTAGGACTGATTTCCTTTAGGATCGACTGCTTTGATTGCTGTCCAAGGTACTCTCAAGAGTCTTCTCCAACACCACAGTTCAAAAGCATCAATTCTTTGGTGCTCAGCCTTGTTTATGATCCAACTCTCACATCCATACATGACTACTGGAAAAACCGTAGTTTTGACTCTCTGGGTCCTTTCTCAGCAAAGTGATGTCTCTTCTTTTTAATATGCTGTCTAGGCTTGTCATTGCTTTTCTTTCAAGGAGCAAGTGTCTTTTAATTTCCTGGCTGCAGTCACTGTCCACATTGACTTTGGAGCCCAAGAAAATAAAGTCTGTCACTGTTTCCATTGTTTTTCCATCTATTTGCCATGAAGTGATGGGACCAGATGCCATGATCTTCATTTGAATGTTGAATTTTAAGCCAGATTTTTCACTCTCCTCTTCGACCTTCATCAAGAGGCTCTTTAGTTTCTCTTCACTTTCTGCTTTTAGGCTGGTGTCATCCACATGTCTGAGGTTATTGATATTTCCCCCAGCAATCTTAATTCCAGTTTGTGATTCATCCAGCCTTCCATTTCACATGATATACTCTACATAGAGGGTTTCCCAGGTGGTGCTAATGGTAAAAAAACCCTCCTGCCAGGAGACATACGGGACAGGGGCTCGACTCCTGGGTCTGAGAGATGCCATGGAGTAGGGCACGGTAACCCACTCCAGTACTCTTACCTGGAGAATCCCATGGACAGAGGAGTCTGGCGGGCTCAGCCCATAGGGTCACAAAGACATAGAAGTTAAATAAGCAGGGTAACAATATACAGCCTTGACGTACTCCTTTCCCAGTTTGGAACCATGTCTGTAACACGTTGTTACATGACCGGTTCTAACTGTTGCTTCTTAACCTGCATATAGATTTCTCAGGAGGCAGGTAAGGTGGTCTGGTATTCTTACCTCTAAGAATTTTCCACAATTTGTTGTGATCTACACTGTCAAAGGTTTTAGTGTATTCAATGAGACAGAAGTATATGTTTTCCTGAAATTCCCTTGCTTTCTCTGTGATCCAGTGGATGTTGACAGTTTGATCTCTGCTTCCTCTGCCTTTTCTAAATGCAGCTTGTACATCTGAAAATTCTCAGTTCATCTACTGTTGAAGCCTAGCTGAACACTGCCTTGCTGTCATCTGAAATGGTGTGAAAATTACCACACACAAGCAACTGTGCAGTAGTTTGAACATTCTTTGGCATTGCCCTTCTTTGGGATTGGAATGAAAACTGACCTTTTCCAGTCTTGTGGCCACTGCTGAGTTTTCCAAATTTGCTGGCATATTGGGTACAGAACTCTTAACAGCATCATCTTTTAGGATTTGAAATAGTTCAGCTGGAATTCCATCACCTCCACTAGTAATGCTTCCTAAGGCCCACTTGACTTCACACTGCAGGATGTCTGGCTGTAGGTGAGTGATCACTCCACTGTGGTTATCCAGATCATTAAGATCTTTTTTGTATAGTTCTGTGTATTCTTGCCACCTCTTCTTAATCTCTTCTGCTTCTGTTAGGTCCTTATTGTTTCTGTCCTTTATTGGGCCCATTTTTGCATGAAATGTTCCCTGGGTATCTTTATTTTCTTGAACAGATCTCTAGTCTTTCCCATTCTGTTGTTTTCCTCTGTGCGATACAGTAAATCCTTGTTGATTATCTATTTTGTATATAATAGTGTATATGGTAATACCAAACTTATAGTTTTTCCACCCCTGCTCATAGTACATGTAATTTAAAGGAAAATAATGATCAAGTGAAGTACAACTATTCTTGCTATTAAAACTAGACAGAATTTTATCTTAGGCACCCTGTTGTTGTTTTTAATTTTTTTTAAATTATTTTTTAATTGAAGGATACTTGCCTTATAGAATTTTGTTGTTTTCTGTCCAACATCAACATGAATCAACCATAAGTATACATATGTCCCTTCTCTCTTGAACCTCCCTCCCATTTCCCTTTCCATCTTACCCCTCTAGATTGATACAGAGGGCTGTTTGAGTTTCCTGAGACGTAATGCAAATTCCCATTGGCTATTTGTTTTACATATGGTAGGCACCCTGTTTTAATTGGAAGGGAAAACTCTTTATAACTGTGGTATAGTTTTTCTCCAAGAGCATACTATTCTTGGAGCATTAAAAGACTGGTTAGGCTCCTTAATAATTTTTTTTGTTTGTTTTTTTTGCTCAAAGTTTTGCTGAATACTTAGATTAGAAGTCATGAGCTTAAGATTGTCTTCTAAGATGCAAATGGGAATGTAGATGTTCAGAATTGTCTGTTGTACCCAGATCCTTGCCCCTTAACCACAATGAGCTCAGGATGTATTCCCTGTCTTCATTTAAGGGCTTGATAAAGATATTGAACAGTATAGGACCAAAGACAGCAAAGTGTTACCAAGTCCAAGCTTGCTCTGCTCATTGCACAATAGGCCAATAAATCGGAGAGGAGTTGTTGAGGCAAGGAATATGACTTTATTCAGAAAGCTGGCAGACTAGTGTCTCCAAAAAACAATCTTATCAGAGTCTTAGGGAAGGGAGTAAGGAAGTAAAATAAAATGGCCATTAATCTTGTAGTGTCTCCTGGAATGACCAGACTTGGGGAGGGGATGGGTTAATTTTTTCCTTCCTGTAGCCATCCAAGGGTAGACTGGGTCCTGAATAATAGCACTTTGGTTTAACAATGAGGCAGAGAGGCAGGCCATTATGTATAGACAGCATCATTTTAGTGAACAGAAGCAGTGAGAAGGAAGGGTTAAAATAAAACAGATACAATATTTAGTCAGATTTTATTCTTCCCTATAACAAAAGCACTAGAATAGGGGTCCTTTTTTAATGTAGGGTCTCACTGAGGCTGGAGGGTAGAAATGGGTTGATGATTATGGACAAATCCTCCATAATCCTTAGAGGGATTTTACAGGTCAGTAAATATTTTTGTGTGTGGACAGATGTTGCAGCTTTCATCAGATTCTTAAGCAAGTACTTATTTCCCTCAAAGATAAGAACCACAGCATCAGGGGCCTTTAAGACTTTGTCAAGCCATCCAGTAGTTTTGTGGTCCTTCTGTTATCTTTCTGTCTCTACATCAGAGCAGGTTCCCTGTTTTCTTCATTGTTGTATCTAGTAGGTGCTTAATTCATATTTGATGATTTTAACGTGATGAAACCAAGTCACATTTTCTCAGTATGTCTGTAAAACTGTAACATGAGGGAGTTGGTTAGGTGCTTTGTGAAATCATACCGTGTGCTTTTCTCTGGACTCAGCAATGCACTAGCTAGATCTGCAAATTCATGAAGTTCACTTGGCAGGGCTTGGTGTGGGAAAAAAACTTGTCCTGGGGTCTAACGATATTCTTTCCTCTGTTTATGACCTTGTGGGCCATTTGTTCAATAATCTTGCCCCTGCCCCACCACGCAACATGGATCTTAGTTCTCTGATCAGGAATCGAATCCTTGCCTCCTGCAATGAAAGTGCGTCTTCTTAACCCCTGGACCACCAGTGAAGTCTCCGTAATTCATTATTAGCGCACTCTTGTAAATAGAGCCCCAGTTTGAAAAGGAGTATATTTGCCTTTCTATACGCCGACACCTTTGCCATTTTTTACTTGACTGTAATTCTGTGACCATATTTTCAGGCTCTTTAAGAATCCTGACTTGTAATTTTTGTGGGTCTACAGCCTAGAATTAATTTGGAGAATCTAGGTGTATCTTCTTGGAATTCAGTTCCTTCTTAGCCATATTAGTTCTTTCCTTTTCTCCTCCCTGATGGTGAAGCCAGAAGTGAAATGGAATTGAGCTGCCTTGCTTTATTCTGTCTTCTGTCTCCAGAGGTTGTGATTACCATGTCTGAACTCCCCATCAGCAGCAACAGAATCACCCCAGAAACCACTCTTCCATTGTCTTTAGTATTTGGACATGACTCACCTCATTACAATTTGTACTTTTTGACCTACCTGTTAAAGTTTCACTCCTTTTGTCTTAGGTCATGCGTGTCTCTCTTTTGTGTGAGCTTTTTTTTTTTTAATTGAAGTGTCGTTGATTTACAACATTGTGCTAATTTCTGCTGTACAGCAAAGTGACTTAGTTCTACACATATGTTCATTCTTTTTTATATTCTTTTCCATTATGCTTTATCCCAGATTGGATATAGTTAGTTCCTCATGCTCTACAGTAGGACCTTGCTGTAACAGTTTGCATCTAAATGTAATAGTTTGCCTCTGCTAACCCCATATTCCCAGTCCATCCCCCACCCTTCCTTCTCCCCCTTGGCAACCACAAGTCCATTCTCTATGTCTGTGTGTGTGTTTCTGTTCGTAGATAGCCTTTTTTAACATACAAGAAGACACACTGCTACCCATGTTATCATATTCTTTCTTTGTATACCGTGTTCTCGTTGTCAAGATGATCTGTTTTCATACTGTCAGAATGGGGGTTTTGAGCGCCTTACATCCCTCATAGGCTTCTATCATTTACAGTTTCTGACCGCTTGATCCTGATCTTTGTTTTCATCCTCACAACTTTTCAAAATCTACCTCCCTTCAAAAACCAGGATCCATTTTTGTGTATATCTTAAGATTCAATTCCTGGCTTATTACAAATTCCAATTTTACATTGTCACTTTCTTTCAGGGTTTCCATCATTTCTACTTTACCAAGAAATTTATCTTTATTGGTTAAAAGTCCAGAATCATGGTTTCTCTCACTGTTTCATTCTGAAGAATAGAACTTGTCAGAAGGCAATATAGAATTTATCAGAAGAATATGATGAACAGAAGATGTTCTAATAATTGACATTTTCCATGATATCACCCTTTTATATCACTGTCTTGTTTCTGAGCCAGTTTTGTCATTTCTGTTAAAAAATATGCTATCTACATCTTTGGTGAGCACTCCTGATTATATGTCCATTAGTGCAATATTCTTTCTCCTTTTACAAGTCACTTTAAATACATTTTGTCACATCATTGCGAGGTCAGTGGCTTCCCAGGCTTCTGCCTGTTTTCGTGACATACCTTGTGCCTTTGAGCTTATTGTCATCAGACATTGGAGAATGCCCATTGGCCTGAGACATTCAATGCCTATGCGGTTACGTTTACAACTGTTTGTGAGGTTGCAGTTTCATTAATAGTCACTCATCTTTTTAGTTATTGTGCCTTTCTATAAAGACATCCAAGACCCCATGTATTTTTCCAGACCTTTTCAGCTTTCATGCCATTTTCTATTATATTTTTGTAGTAGTCAAATTATTCCCTAGGATGGAGCTTAAGAAGCTATGCACCTTCTTGCTCCTTTGGACGATTTTTCTCTGTTGGATTTGTGGGGAAGGACGCCCTTCAGGCTGACCCTCCTTTTGCTTCACATTTCCTCTTTCTCTTCCCTGTTTTTTCTTCGTTAAAGTAGTATACAGAACACCTCTGCATCTTCTAAATTTTTCTGTTATTGCTCATTGCTTCCCTTCTCCATTTTTCTAGTCTTCCAAGGCTTTTTTATTTGCTAATTTGGGTATTGGTGGTTTTTTTTTTTTTAATGTTTCTAGCCATTGCGGCTTGTTATTTGCTTTTTAAGTTTCCTGATAAGAGAAGAATATTCATCCTAAGTCTTTCTGAAGGCTAAGATGACTCAGGAATAAAGTCTGCAATGTGATTCCTCTCCTTCCTCCCACCTCAGACCTCACTTTATTTTGCGTGGTGAGGTTTGCAGGTGTGCAGCTTTTTCCACTAACAGCCTTCAGGGTTGGGCACACTTTTGTGGCCATAACCGACTGAGGTTGTCACTAAAATAAAATAAGAAATAAGGAGGTTATTACCTTGCTGCTCCTCTGTTACGTTACCTGAGATATAAATACTGTTTGCCAAGGAAAAACAAAAACACTGTCACCCGAGGATGAATTCTTCCCCTTCTCTGAGCTTTAAATTTTTACAGAATTATAAAGTGGGAAAGGTTTAGGGCAGAGAAAGCAACCTTTTAAAACAAAGTTCAAATCAATAATAATTAACATTCACTGGCCTCTCTTCTCCTGCTAATAACTGAAGACAAGTACTAATTAGAGAAGCCTCAAGTGTCTGGATTTCTGGATGTGCCAGATGGCTGCATGAGAACTGTGCATCGTGCCAGGAAAAAGCCTGGGTTGCTGTTAGCTACCACCTCTCCTCCATTGTGATCTTGTCTGAGGACCCTTAAACATGCCCATCACTGTGCACTGAGGCTTTTTCTTTGTTCTTTCTTCTCTTGTCTTACTGATTTCAGGAGGTACACTTCTGCCATGCTTAGTGAGTGCTCTTGTGAGCTTTTATTTTTACTTCTTCCTTAACAAACTCATTCTGTTCATCTTTTTCTTTTCAGATTTCCTTTGACTCTTATGTTTTTGTCTGATCTCACCAGATCCTTCCCTCTCTCCCCATTTGTTCTTTTTCAAGATCACACAGAATCAGCACAGAACCTTTCGGTTGCTAACATTAAGATAGTTCTGCCTCTTCAGGTTTTTTTTTTTTTTTTTGTAAACTCTTTTCACAGATTGTCTGAAAACATATGTTTTCTTCTTTGGGTTTATACTTCAAATATTTTCTTCCTCTGTGATTAACNACATTAAGATAATTCTGCCTCTTCAGGTTTTTTTTTTTTTTTTTTTTTGTAAACTCTTTTCACAGATTGTCTGAAAACATATGTTTTCTTCTTTGGGTTTATACTTCAAATATTTTCTTCCTCTGTGATTAACTCTGCTAACCAACTCTAAGAAAGCTTTGATTTTTGTATAGAAATTTTCAATCCTGTTGAGTGTTGATATTGTTTTGACAAATGCTGCCCATGCATTTTCCAGAAGATGAAAATCATTCCTATTAGGATGACAAAGCCTGGAACTGATTACACTTAACCAGATTCTTGCTTTTCATTGGAGTTGTTTTACTAGGACACATTCTTTCGTTTGTTGTGAAAGTCGTCTTATAGTTGCCTTTGGTAAAGAAAATTGGTCTTGATTTAGTGGGTTTTTTTGGTCAGAACTTTCTCTGATGGAACCCAGAAGAAAGTAGAGATTGGTTACCATCATTTTTGGCTAAGTGAGAAGTATGACTTCTTTTCTTTCCCCATGTGTTTTTTGCTCCTGCTGAAGGGTCATTGCAGGGAAACCAGTTAGGAAGCTGATGCAGTAATTCAAGCAAGAGATAAGAAGGCCTGATCTATTGGAACAACATAAGACAGTGAGAATAATTTGCATTTTCTTAAAAAATGTAAACAAAAAATTTTTTTAACTTAAATTTCATATTGTTGTAAATGTTTTTAGAGTTTAGAAACCACAATTTTTAGGGCTCTATTTTCTTTTTAACATGTCCTTTTGATACATAGCTAACTAAGCAATTTATCACATCCTCCACTTAACATATTTCCTAGTTTTAGAAACCATCTACTTGATGTCTATTGCAACTTAAAAAAAAAAAAAAAACTTGCATGTTTTTCACCTGTTGATTATAAAAGTAAAATTAAAGAGAAATAACTTGTACTGTCACCTAGGGATAAAAATTAACATTTCAGTACTAGTTTCCTTTGGTTTTTCCTCTTAGTTTTTGTAGACATATAAATAATGGTTTGAGCCAATATATTGGTCTGTCAGTCATGTCCAACTCTATGATCCCGTGGACTGTAGCCCACCAGGCTCCTCTGTCCATGGAATTCTCCAGGCGAGAGTACTAGAATGGTTTGCCATTCCGTTCTCCAGGGGATCTTTCCAACCCAGAGACTGAACCTGATACCATATATATTTTAGTGTTATTCTGTTGTTGATTTTTTAGGTTGTTCCCAACTCAGTTTAGAAAAATTTGTGTGTGTGTGTTTTTGGCTGCCCTGAGTCTTCATTGCTGTGCTCAGGCTTTCTCTAGTTACGGCATAAGGAGGGCTGAACTCTAATTACCATGCATGGGCTTCTCATTGTGGTGGCTTCTCTTGTGGTGGATCATGGGCTCTAGGTTCGCAGGTTTCAGCAGTTGTGGCACAGGGCACTGGCTCAGTAGTTGTGGCTCACAGGCTTAGTTGATCCATGGCATGTGGGGTCTTCCTGGACCAGGAATTCAACCTGTGTCCTTTGCCTTGGCAGACGGATTCTTGACCAGTAGATCACCAGGAAAGCCCCAACTCAATGTTATTTTAACAAATGCTGAGGCCAGTACTTTCATGAAAAGTAAATCTTCACACATATCCTCAATATAATGGCTTCATATATATCCTTAGAATAATATCCTCAGGATAAATTTCTTAAAGTCAAGAAATTCTTTGAAGGCTTGAGTTGAATAAGTGTAAAATGTGAATGAACCTTAACGGCTGAAATTTCTGGCTTGTTGAAGAGGTGAAAGTAATGCTTAGTTGCTCTGCATTTCCTATATCTACCTCCTGTTTACCTGATCCCTACCTTGGTTGCAGTAGATTAAAAAAGAATCAATATGCAGGAGGCCTAATAACCTGATGGATATGTAAAAAGCGAGGGCCGTGTTCTTGATGTATCAGAGTATAGAGAAATTTGGAGGAAAAGATACAGAGCACAGTGATAGGGAGCCCCCTCTCCCCCTGATTCATTCTCAGATGGATATTAGATATACATCTCTACTGACTATTTCATTTTTGGATTCCCACATGTTTACCGACTCTTCCTTGGAGTTTTGTTTGATCAGAGAAGATGGTTTTTATGTACCATGTCCTGTTTTTTTTCAGCTATTTGAGAGCAGTGCATAATAATGAAATTGACTCTTGTTAATCCCCATTATTCTTTCATTGTGGGAGGAGTATGACTTGGGCATACATGGTCGAATAGCATAAGGAGGGGTGCTTAACCTCAAAAACTTCTGAAGAGCTCAATTACTAGTTTAGCAGACAAGTATAATACAACTCCCTTTGTACAAGTCATTTCCTTTGCAGATAGTTCTTCACTTTGGGTATGACATCTATTAAACTGAGTACTCTCAATCTTCAAGATACTATTTTTTCTTGGCACCAGAAAGATAATTTTTTGATCTCAACAATGTTGATCTTAGTTTTTCTTGATCTTTTTTACTCTGAGTGCTTTTTTTTAATGTTGATAAAAAATTTTTTCTTTTGTCCTTTTTAAAAATGAGTTTTAAAATAGCAGACTGACTTGGGACATTTGGTATTGCTGTAAAGTACCCTTTTGCTCTATGGAATAACTTTAATTTTTAGAATTTATAGTTAGTTAATTTTTTTTTCAAATTTCCATGTTGAAATTAATGATCAATCTTAAAGTAAAATTATTTCAGCAATTACAGTTCTATCACGATCCTAGGAAGCTAATAACAGGAATAATTTAAAATGGTTACAAATAGCATTTGTGTCTATATTTAAAAAGCAATTGACCAAGCAGATGTTGTTACAGATTTTTGTCTTTGATATGATAAATTTCCATTAATTTTGAAAATCTGGGTTTAAGGGATGTGCTTTCAAATTTTGCATAGTTGAGCTGCAATTTGTGAAAGTTCAAGCAGCTGTACTGACAAACATTTGACACATTTGTAGCTGAGGCTGTTTTAAGCAAAGTTCTAGAACTTTATGTTCTGTGTTTTATGTTCAGGCCATGTATTTGAATTTCTTCTCTTTTTGTGGGTCTAGAAGTTTGTGTATATGTATGTATGTGTGTATTCTTTCTCTCTGATGTATATGTAGGTTTATATATGTATATTTGCATGTACATACATATATATATTTTTTACATTGTATGTCCAGTCTAAGTTGGAGGTAAAGATGCATATTCTTCGTTGTTTTTTTTTTAATAAAAATATTCAACTTAAACTGTCATTATTTAATTTAAAATGTTTTTCTCTTTGCTTAGGTTGAAGAAATTGTCGATATTGGATCATTTGCCCCAGAAGACATTCATATTCCTAAGATTTATGTACATCGCCTTATAAAGGGAGAAAAATATGAGAAAAGAATTGAGGTAATTGACTTACCTTGTTTGTCAGTATTTATGGATCTGACTGTCAGAGAGATGTGTCCCTGGAGCTATTCCAGATGATAAGGAATTAAAGCTGAACAGGAGGTCTTGCTTTGAATCTTAATAGATGCTTCTCATGTGTCCATCTTGGAGGGCCGTCTGTGTGATTGTCTAGATTAGCAGTGCCTTGTGTTTACAACATGAGTATCACTAAGTTGCATGATTCTCTAGACTGTGTCTTCCAGGCTTTTGTAACTGTTCTGATTTATAATGCATGATTTTGGATGGCTGTCCTGCAAGACAGAGAACAATAATCAGGTCTTGGTTGCTTTATCCCTGCTGGACTCTTAGTGTTTGAGTGTTCAGAGATAACTATCTGGATGTCTTTTCATGTTTANGTCGATATTGGATCATTTGCCCCAGAAGACATTCATATTCCTAAGATTTATGTACATCGCCTTATAAAGGGAGAAAAATATGAGAAAAGAATTGAGGTAATTGACTTACCTTGTTTGTCAGTATTTATGGATCTGACTGTCAGAGAGATGTGTCCCTGGAGCTATTCCAGATGATAAGGAATTAAAGCTGAACAGGAGGTCTTGCTTTGAATCTTAATAGATGCTTCTCATGTGTCCATCTTGGAGGGCCGTCTGTGTGATTGTCTAGATTAGCAGTGCCTTGTGTTTACAACATGTGTATCACTAAGTTGCATGATTCTCTAGACTGTGTCTTCCAGGCTTTTGTAACTGTTCTGATTTATAATGCATGGTTTTGGATGGCTGTCCTGCAAGACAGAGAACAATAATCAGGTCTTGGTTGCTTTATCCCTGCTGGACTCTTAGTGTTTGAGTGTTCAGAGATAACTATCTGGATGTCTTTTCATGTTTTCCTACAAGTGCTGGGCTCTGGGCAGCTGGTGGATAGATAGGAGATCACGGTAAGGAGAGGCTATCAGGAGCATTGGAGGTATACTAAGGCTACTGAGAGTATGAAGATCAGCTGGATCAGAGTCGATATTAAGATTCAGAAATGTGTAGGGATCAGCAACAGAATGGACAAGCGGTAAGAGATACCAGAGATTCAGAGATGCCCTCCACCTGTTGACATCAAACAGGAAGACACCACAATCTAAAACGAATGTCAGGGGCCAGGGATCAAAAAGAGGACATCCGCAAACAGGGACCAGCGTCTGTGTCAAAGAGATCTAGTGATGGAAAAAGTTTTCTGGCTGGTTTCTGGATATTTCTATGATTTCTGTGATGCACTTATAGCAAAACCAGTCTGGACTCTGCAGGTGGAAATAGGAGATTGATAGCAGCAATACTTGGTAAACACATTCTGGTAGCCCCACAAAAAAACAGAGTCAAAAGGTCTATTTGTTTTTTTTGTTCCAGCTCCATCCCTGAGCACCTGAGGAGAATTCAGTTGTGGGACTCTTAAGAGTAACAGTAGTAGCACTCTGTGTGACAGTAACGGAGGACTTATTCGCTTCAGAGAGAGAACAAGTGTATCTTCGTCTTCACACACATCTGACCTTTCATTTACTTCCTAAAGGATTATTTCTGTCATCAAATGTCATCCATGTTACTCTTCTTTTGTTAAAAAAAAAAAACCATCTATATTATATTGCAGATTTGCTTCCTAATAGTAATAGGGGAGAGTTAAAATTTTTTCCAATATAGTCTCGTATTTCAGCAGTGATGAAATACAAGGCATACCTCAACCATGAATAATTTGTTTGTTTATTTTAAAGCGTTTATCAATCCGGAAAGAGGAAGATATGAAAACCACATCTGGTAAACCTGGAGATAATGTCAGAGAACGTATCATCAAGCGGGCAGCTCTCGAATTTGAGGACGGCATGTATGGTATCCTTTATTCCTTCTGCGGCTGAGCAAAGACTTAGCCCTTTTTACATATTCATCAGATTACTAGACTTCCTGCATAGGGACTCTTTTTTAGTCCTTTGTAGCTTCTAAAGCAGTTGATCGGTTTTTACAGAATGTGACATATAACCTAAAGATATAAAGATAAATGAAATTGAAATTGTAATCCTTTTACCTTCTTAAAGCAAAATAGTGACTGAAAATTTGCTTACCTATTTTCTGATATACAATGAATTTCAGTTTAATTTGGCATTTGGCTAAAGTTAATTGGGAAAGGAGATTACCCAGGATGAAGGTTTAAATTCTCAGAAGTACTAGTTATAACCAATGCTATTTGCTTTCTCTGTGTTCTGACATTTACATACTCATTTGAAACATAAGATCCAACTTCTTAACAGCCTCTTGTTTCCCATAACAAAGATCCCTGTGAGTGTACCCTTTTATGGCTGATGTTTTGTATTCAATGAATGATTCAATTCTGCCTCAGATACTTTGTCAAGAAAAGGGTAGATAAAGTGTTTGAATTTTGAATGTGTTTAAATGTCAGTGAGTCCGCCGCTTTGCTAATTTTCGAGATGTTAACCATTGAACTATATACTACAAATAATATATAGAAATTCAAATAATGTATGATAAGGTAAATATTTGTTGAAATACAGTAAAGCCATACATAAAGTCCTAGGACAGGAGGTAGAAACATGACATGTGTATCCATTCTCTGAACTTCCGCTGGTCCGTAGAAACCTTCTTTCAGACTGATATTGACTGGGAAAACTCCCTTTCTTTACTTTCTTCTTACCTCCATCACTTCATTTTTTTTTTTAATCTTTCAGCGTATGCATTGGTTTATGATGGGAATTCACACAGGGAAGAGAATATTATAGTGCCTCCTTTTTCAGCTCCCATATCAACAAAATACAGAGTCAGCTGAATTGGCTGAGCAGATGAAAGCTTGTCTATGGGTTTTCTTTTTACCTCCAGTCAACTGGTTTACCATTGANCATTGGTTTGTGGGAATTCACACAGGGAAGAGAATATTATAGTGCCTCCTTTTTCAGCTCCCATATCAGCAAGATACAGAGTCAGCTGAATTGGCTGAGCAGATGAAAGCTTGTCTATGGGTTTTCTTTTTACCTCCAGTCAACTGGTTTACCATTGACATTTTTAACACTGACTAAATGATAACTCTGATTTTAGATGTATTGGCTTCTCTTCTAGGTATCCTTTATTCACTGTCATTGTTTTGCCTATGAAAAATATTTGCAAGTCAGTTAATATAATGGTCTTTCCACAGCACCTACTCTTTTTCAACCCAAATTGCATGGACTTTTTTCCTCTCTGGTGTTTGACTCACTAAATAATATTAAAGAACTGAAAATTGCAGCAAATGATAAGAAAGTTGAAGTATAAAACTTGTAATTTAGATTGCCCTTTCTTGAAAATAACCTGCTCATAATGGAATCAGTACCTCTGTCTGTTACATGCATCACTGTGAGAAACACAATTGACTCTATGCTAGATGGTTTGGTAGGAGGTAATCCAAGTAGCTATCATCATACCTTCATAGACTCACTGTATTCACTAGAGGTGACCTGGCACATTGGGCTGTTTTGCTGGCCTTTGTAGTTTATAATATGGTACCATATACACACTTCATCTTTTCTGGCCTTGATTCTTAAAGCACTCCCTGTTATTAGAATCTCATCAGAGTGCTGTTATTCTTTAATTGGGTCAGGGTCTGTGGTGTGCAGTAGTAGACAGCATAGACAGCAGTTCTAGACAGTGTCAATTGTTTTTTTTTTCTTTTGGACCATGCTGCGTTGCTTGTGAGGTCTTAGTTCCCCGACCAGGAATCAAGCGCAGGCCCACAGCAGTGAAAATGCCAAGTCCTAACCACTAGATGCCAGGGAATTCCCACAGTCAGTCAGTATTTCTGACCTGGTCAGCTGCTTTGATCTTGAGAGGCAAGATCAAGTTCACACCACTGCATACAAGTCAGGACTTTGATGTCTGAAGAAGGTTTAATAGCCTCAGTTAGCTCTTAAAAAAAAATTTATTGAAGTATAGTTGACTTACAGTACTGTAATTTCTACCGCACAGCAAAGTGACTCAGTTATGCATACATAGATTCTTTTACAGATTATTTTCCATTATTTTGTCATAGGATATTGAATATAGTTCCCTCTGCTGTACAGTAGGACCTTGTTTTTTATCCATTCTGTATATAATAGTTGGCATCTGCTAATCCCAATCAGTTAGCACTTTGATGCTGTAGCATAGCTTCTTTTTAATAGACGGTCTCAGATGTATTCACTGAAACTTAAGCATCCCCATCATCCTCTTTATGTCTTAGAGAAGATTCAGTTACCAGTGGATGTTATTACAGTGACCCAAAGGAATCCATACAATTTAGGTAGACATTTTGGTGTTGTCAGAAAACTTTCTTAAAATTCAAACACAGAAGCCCCTTGTAGAATATTTTAATCATCTTTAGTCTCAGTTGGAGTTTCGAATAGTGAAAAATGCTTTTAAACAAAGCTCAGACCGTGTTACGTCAGTCAGCAGTCATAGTACATCTATCATAATATATTAGTCCTAATACATAGTATATAAGTCATAATACAATCCAAAAATTTGCTAAATGTGTCTTACAATAAAAATGACCTTTTGATTAGTTTTCTGAAGCCACTACTTTGATACCTTTTGGTGAAAGCTGTGATTATTTGAGAGATTTTCTT
The DNA here is from genome assembly GCA_006410875.1 of Neotragus pygmaeus. NCBI lineage: Eukaryota > Metazoa > Chordata > Mammalia > Artiodactyla > Bovidae > Neotragus > Neotragus pygmaeus. The sequence goes on from SJYV01034183.1 coordinate 336,964, forward strand.
TTTGAAAAAATTACAAAATAATACCTAGAGAGTGGTGGGAGAATACATTGAGAAAAAGTGACTTTAAACACTCTGTGCAGATTATTCATGTAGAAGATTTATGACATAATTTCTCTACCTTTTGTATGTTGGACCTTAACATCTTTTATTCCAGCCAATTTGGGCATAGGAATACCACTTCTGGCCAGCAACTATATCAGCCCCAATATGACTGTCCATCTGCAAAGTGAAAATGGAGTCCTGGGTTTGGTAAGACAGAAATTAAAGTTTTATTTATCCAGTGTTGATGGAAAATAAGATATTTTTTATAGTGCAGTCTTCTTAGAGTTGTTAGCTTAGATTTTCCAATCTTATTTTTCTTTCTCTTTATCTTCATAATAAAATGTTTAACTTTTCCCATAAAATGGTAGTATTTATGAACATGTCCTGTCATATTTTATGGACTAGATGGTAGTTTCCCAACTCCATGAGCTTTTCAGTCACTCCACATTTATCACTGTATGAGCTTCCATCTCCCCTATTACACCCACTTCAGAGACCTCACACCAGCCTCTTCAGGTAAACTATTTATTAACCTTTGTGTGACTGCACAAGATAATGAAGGTTATTAATAATTCCACATTAAATAAAAATCAGCAAGTCTCAACATGAGAAACTGAAGAGTAACATTTCTATTGATCCTTTAGAACAGGACATTTTTTGCAGTTGGCTAATTCGAAAAGTTCTCAGGTCATAATCATTTTGAGGCCATGTTGTTCAAAAGGGTAGAATTTTCCCTTTCTCAAGAATAACTTTCCAAATGGACTCAGTATTCTCATAGAAGTTGACCATTCTTTTTATTTTAATATTTATTTAACATAAAATTAAATAGTTTGGCTTCCTGAATAACTTTTATTTACTTATAATTATGGCAGAGATTACTTATAGTCTGACAGTTTATAATATTCCTAATCTTTTATTGTTTCTCAGTAGATCTTAACTGTTAATGCAGTACAAATCACACATACGGAAAATGTATATCCAGCATTTAAAATATAAATTATGGTCATGAGCATGTAGTTGGTTCTGACTGAGTCAATGATTGTGATCATTTTCAAAAACACAAAAATGGTAATAGTCTGGAAAAAAAAAGATTCATACTGCAAAGACTCACATTTTTCAGGTACCTTATAGATTATCTAGAGTGATCAGATCCCTCATTTTGAAGACAAAGGAAATAAGTTGATATGTGTAACTATGATCACTGTTTAAAGAAAAATTTACACAAGTCTAAAACATTAGTTACCGTTTCAGTTTATTTAAAGAATACATTTTTGATCCCATTTTTTGAAAGTATGTTAAAGTTTCACAGCCACTATTTCCTCTTTCTTGGCTCTAACTTAGAACTTTTCTTTTCTCTTTATTTCCTCTCTTTTAGTTTAATGTATGTTATGTTATGAAACTGCTCATCCTATTCAAGTTATTAGAGATGCTTTATAAAAATACATAAAAAATAAAAGCAGGATTACCAGTCAAAGGGACAAGAAGGGTATCAAAAAGATGAGACTTGCTTCTTCAATAAAGTAGCCATTTGGTTTGTATTCATTGAGTTGGACACGACTGAAGCGACTTAGAAGCAGCATTGATATACTATAGCATAGACTGCATAGTAGATACTAAATAATTACTTTTTATTGACTTGTATTTCCAATAGCTTAACATTTCTTTCAGACTTTGGTAGTTTGAAGAAACTATTTTTCCCTTACCCTATCACACTTATTAGCATAGAAAAGACTAATCAATGTGAGAAACAGAGCCGTGAAAACATCAGGATTACTTTGAAAAGGTTCACCTCAAGTCTTCTGATAATCATTTCCTAAGGTTTTAAATGAAGTTGTTTGCATTAAAGTTTTAGTGTGTGATTCAGTGAGAAACTTCTTTTCCTAACTGGATATGTGCTTTATTTGACAGGGTCCATACCCATTAAAAAATGAAGTTGATGCAGATCTAATCAATGCAGGTAAAATAACTCATTACATGTTCTTCCAGCATTTTCCTTTGCTGTTAGTTTCGCTCTCTGCCAAATGATGTTAGAGGAAGGAGTTGGGCTTGATTCTTTGATGTTTCCTGGAGAATATGCACTGTACTTTACGTGGAGGAGGCGAGGGAAGCCTTCCCAGTGCCATCTTGGTCTGCTTGCCCATCAGAGGTCTCCCCTATTTAGGGCAGAGTAAGATATAGGAGAAATTGCAGGAGGGGCTATATGAAATGGCAGGAGCTTTGGTGGGTCAATCAGGCGCCATGCATACTGTGCACAGAGAATGCTCTCAGGTAGGGTAACGAGAATTAAAGGAAAGGATAGTTTACAGTGGTGTAAATAGGGTTAAGGCAAACCAGAAAGGTTGTTGAAGTACCACAGGGAGTTTTCATCACCCTTGGGCCTTAAGGGGCAACTGTGGGAGAGGGTCACCAGACAGGAACCAGGGTCTTTGTGAAGGAACACAAACATCTTGCAGAAACCTGGGTGAGGGTGAGAATGGGAGTCTCCTCTGCTGTATCTCCTGCCTGTGCCTCCAATTGGCAGACCCCAGGCTGAAATATATCTGTCTTCTCATGATGAGAAGGTGGGAAGTGGATCCATAGTAGCAGCCAAAACCAAGATCTGGGGCTCTGGGGTTTTTGTCAGGGGTGATATGTTCTGTCCTTTAATCCAGGGGTCCCTAACCACTAGAATCCAATGTCTGATGATCTGAGGTGAAACCGATGTAATAATAATAGAAATAAAATGCACAATAAATGTAATATGCTTGAATAATCCTGAAATCTTCCCTCTACCCTCTGGTCCATGGAAAAATTGTCTTCCATGAAACTAGTCGCTAGTGCTCTAAAGATTGGGGATTGCTGCTCTAATTGACATCAGAGTTAGGAGTTGTTTGTTGATTAGTTGCTAAGTCGTGTCCAACTCTTTTTTTTTTTTAAATTAATTAATTAATTTATTTTTAAATTTAACTTTACAATACTCTATTGGGTTTGCCATACATCGACATGAATCTACCACAGGTGCACACAAGCTCCCAATCCCGAATCCCCCTCCCACCTCCCACCCCACAACGTCTCTCTGGATCATCCCCGTACACCAGCCCCAAGCATCCTGCATCCTGTATCAAACATAGACTGGTGATTCGTTTCTTACATAATAGTATATATGCTTCAGTGCCATTCTCCCAGATCATCCCGCCCTCTCCTACTCCCTCTGAGGCCAAAAGTCCATTGTCTATGTCTGTGTCCTTTTGTTGTCTCACATACAGGGTCATCATTACTATCTTTCTAAATTCCGTATATATGTGTCAGTATGCTGTATTGGTGTTTTTCTTTCTGGCTTACTTCACTCTGTATAATAGGCTCCAGTTTCATCCATCTCATTAGAACTGATTCAAATTTATTCTTTTTAATGGCAGAGTA
>SJYV01034183.1:340956-385915 GCA_006410875.1 Neotragus pygmaeus
TATATATGTGTCAGTATGCTGTATTGGTGTTTTTCTTTCTGGCTTACTTCACTCTGTATAATAGGCTCCAGTTTCATCCATCTCATTAGAACTGATTCAAATTTATTCTTTTTAATGGCAGAGTAATACTCCATTGTGTATATATGCCACAGCTTGCTTATCCATTCATCTGTTGATGGACATCTAGGTTGTTTCCATGTCCTGGCTATTATAAACAGTGCTGCAATGAACTCTTTTATGACCCCACGGACTGTAGCTGGCCAGGCCTCTCTGTCTGTAAGAGTTCCAAGGCAAGAATGCTGGTTAGTAGAGCATCCTTCAAAACTTCAAGGGTACTTAAGGATGTACTTTGCTGCTCATTGCAACCTAATGATATAGGTGATAAATACAGAGTTTCTTTGAATTGGGAACTCTAGCCTGTCTTCTCCTGTGCTCTGGTATTCATATGCTTTGCCTTTTATTATTAGCCTTTTATTTGACTGGGACAGAGAGTCACACATTGCAGCAGCCTGGAGGAGGAGGAAAAACAGGAAAGACCTTTTGGCCTCCATCATTGCCCATATATGAGGCAATACTGCCACCGTGTTGGAGCAAAAGATTTTGATTTTCCTTAGAATGGAGTTTCCCATAAGAAGCTAATTTTTATATTCCAGCATGATTTTCTTTATCCTCCTTTTACTTCTATTCACTCTACCCCCACAAAGGTATAATTCTTACTTTGCGTTCAAAAATAGTATGTGTAAATTTCTGAAGAGAAGCAACAGGAACCAAATATAAAGGCCAGCTGCCGAGTAGAACTGATGTTTAATACTTAGGAGTTTTGGAAGTAAAACAGCTTCTGGTTGAATAGTTGAATTAGTTAACACAACTTAACTCTGAAAGGCACACTGTGATAAACCAATGACATTTAACCAAGGCTGTGATTTAATTGTACTGTACCCTTTAGCAATAGCTCATTGATCTGTGAAAATATCTGCTGCTTGGTTTAATTAATTTATGATGTTAGTGAGTTATTTGCAAAATGAATAACTCCATTTTCCAAATTTCAGGCTTGAGCTCATAAAACCCACTTTCTTTGAAAAGTAGTTAATCTTTTCAGTGACATCATTGGATAGTAGACATTTCTGATTCCATTGAGTTTAAAAGTAGCTCAATCCTAATGAAGCCACCAGTTTTAGATTTCAACTTCTGAAATACCATATATAATCTTAAAGTACTTTGTAAAACCAGAATTCATTGCTTTTGGGAAGCCAGGCTGCAAATCAGTTTAATAGTATTCTATCTTTCATCAAAGTCCTTTTTGGGATTTATGATGCTTTTGACTTTGGAGTTAAGTTAGAGGGGAAATACTTTGAACTCCAGAACCCATGGTTTGTGTTCATTTGAAAGGATTTTCATAGAAATCCGTTAGAACAAAGACAGAGAGTTATGTTTCTGGGCATAAAAAGTGTATTAGAATAATAATTAGAACTATTTCTAAGGATCCTTTTTTCTAAATAATTTTGTATGGTTATGTAACAATGAATGACCACTTGTATAGAACCACATAATTTACAGCATATTTTTTCACATATATAATCAGTATATCAAGTGAAAGTTGAGCCTCAAGTGAAAATTTTTTATACACTTTGGGTTGGGAAACTGAAGCCCAGAAAAGTGAAGTGATGTGCTCAAGATCAGGTTGCTAGGGACAGATTCACATGTAGTCTCCTGTGTTTGGCCCCAGGCCTTTTTCTCTGCACATTGAGCTACATCCACTGATAACTTGAGAATTTACAAGGGTGCAGAAGGCAGCATTTAGAACATGTCCGAGGTCTCAGGGAGATTTGCAGCATCCTAGTGCAATTGTGAAATTTCTAATAAATCTCATGTTAGCTTTCATATAAATGTGCATTTTGCATTCTTTCTTATTTCTTAATATTTTTCTTATTTTAATATCAAAATGTTTTTAATGACTTCTTCTTGGTCATTGTTCAGTCGCTAAGTCGTGTCTGACTGTGTGAACCCATGGACTGCAGCATGCCAGGCTTCCCTACCTTTTGATTAAAAAACTACTTAGAAAGACTTAGCAACTAAACAATGACGACTTAGAAAGAACCATGTTAATCTTATGGCTTTTGAATATCCTTGTTTCCTGCCATGTGCCTCTAGAGTGGTGGCTTTCAGTGGGAAAGAGGGGTGATTTCACCTTTCTGGGGACATTTGGTAATGTCTGGAGTGCCAGTGTTACTGGCATTTAGTATTCAGAGGTCAGGGATGCTGTTAAGTATCCTGCAATAATCAGAGCCATTTCCAGCCCCCAGCATCAGTAGTATCTGCTCTAGAGGTCTGTGTGCCACATCTGAAGAATTACAGGCCTGTAATCCAGAGTACAAATAGTACCGCATTCAGGATCTCTCTAATGGTTGTGACTGACCTTTCCAGATTTATCTTTCACTATAACCGAGTCCACCCATACTGAACTGCTGAATCTGTTCTGTTTCCTTCCTCCATGTCTTAGCTCTTTCAGTGTGCTTTCTTTTTTGTTTCGTTCTATCCCTTCCTTGTTCATCCCCATCTCTTTATCAGTAATGCCTATCCTTCAAGTCCTAGTTCATTTGTCCTCTCCAAATCCTCTTGTGGCTTAGAAGTGCTTCTTCTTCGAACCCACATCACATTTAGCATCTCATAAGCATACCACATTTTACCTTGTTATTATTTGTGTATATTCATCTCTCTTGCAGGGTATTATGTTCCTTTTGTTTAGGGCGTGCATGCTTGCTTGGTTGCTAGAGTCATGTCCGACTCTTTGTGACCCCATGGACTGTAGCCCTCAAGGCTCCTCTGTCCATGGGATTCTCCAGGCAAGCATACTGAAGTGGGTTGCTGTACCCTTCTCCAGGGGATCTTCCCTATCCAGGATTGAATCTGTATCTCCTGCATTGCAGGCAGATTCTTTACCCACCTGGGAAGCCCTTGCTTAGGGCAATGGTTCTCAAAGTGTGGTTCTCAGAGCCACAGCATTGGCATCCCCATCACTGGGGACTTCTTAGAGATGAAAAATCTCAAACTCTGGGAGTTATGCTCAAGAGTCTGTTTTTATAAGCCCTCCATGTGATTCTGGTAAGTGTTTGAGAACCGTTTGTTTAGGGTATCTGCATTTTGTTTAAGGCACAGAGTGAACATTTACTTGATACTGAATGAATGGCATGTTATATCATGAGCCAAATGACTCAATAACCATGAAATTGGATAATTCTATTGTCTGAATATCATGAGAGGATATAGACATATATAGGGAAAAGTTGAAGGAGACAAATAATTAGGAAAAGCCAAATAAGAAAGCCTTTTTCTTTAACATATTGATTGTATTATTGATTATAATTATTTAGCCAAATTAGGACACTGTATTTGAAAAGCATTGATATCAACTTTAGGATGTCCGATTTTTATTTAGATTTTGGAATGTTAAAAATGAAAATTAACTTTTTTTTCAAAGAATATATTTATAAGATGCCAGAATATATAACAGAGGGCCTAACAATAACTTTCATAAGAATTATTTTCTGGGCTCTTTAAAAAATACTATCCTTGATAAATCACATGGGGAGTTCGGAAGCCCTGTGTGCATTGATCTCAGAGTTTCCTTTACAGTAAGTGGTAAATAATGTCTTCTTTGTACTGCCAGCCAGTAGAGATAGCCCTTTGGAAGTCATTTTGATTTATCACATAGAGAACAAAGAATTGAAATTTTTTTTGTGTTTGTTTGTTTGTTTTGCATTTTCCGCCTACAAGTTCTTCTTTGCCTCTCCGTCTCACAGGACTGGAGAGGAAATGTATTTTTTGGGCATGAAAGTGCTGTTAGGATAAGGTTTAGTTGTATTCTGCCTGTCCTGAAACCTGGAGTTAACATGCTGGTATATAACCATATCATAAAAGCTGATTGCTTGCCCCTGTAGCATTTATCCCTAGAGGGTTGATGGCATTGTCTTTTTCACAAGTAGGTTTGGAGTAAGGAGTAACAATGAAATAATATTAAAAATTAATCTCCACAGAGTGCTTTCTCTGTGCCAGGTCCTAGAGTAAGGGCATAACATGCATGATTTCATTTAATCCTCCAAATCTTACATGCTGTTTACAAGCCAGCCCTTATTAACCATACCAGAAAGTATTTTCCAAAGCTTTTCAGCTTTATATTCCTTTAAAAAAGGTGAGAATGTTTCCTTTGATTAGAATCAAACTTTTGGGGGTCAATAAATAATTCAGCATGATATAGATAGTCATGCTCTATATTTGAGCTCAGATGGAGGGGAATGTTGGTGAAGTTAGCTCTTGGACGTGACTTGAGAAGTTGAGGGGACAGCTGTTGCACATCTGGGCACAGTCAGATCACTCTGGTCCTGTTGTGTCCAAGAGCTGTGCTCTTTTCCAGTCTTGGAATCACTTTTCTTCCCCTTCTTCTTGTCTGCCCTATTACACTGGGGCAGTGGCAGGCAGTGTTCTCAGAGAGTTGACTTAACCTTTGGCAGAGTGGCACGTGAACACTTTTCTGTTGAGACCAGAAGCATCTCCTAGGTACCTCAAGCTCCTGAATAGACAGGTCACAAGAACTAAGCAGCTCAGGTTTGAGTTAGGTTATATTATTGCTTGTGTAGGGATTGGATGACCTTAAAGAACTTTTCTAGTTCTGAGTTTTTATTATGGAATGTAAGTGTTGGGAGAGGTCCTTCTAAGAGGACCATTTCTGGTTATTAATAGAAATTTACTAAAGCAGGGGCAGAAAGATGAAGCAGAGAGAGAGAGAGAGAGGGAAAGGTTGAAAGAAGAGATTCAGGCCCAGTGCCGTTAAGGAATTAGGTGGAACCTCTCTTTCTAGATTATTCATTGATTTTTAAGAAATATTTGAGAAGCATCTCCTGCTTCATTCCCTTCAAGTAGTATTTCTTCATATTTATTCTACAATGTTTTGGTCCAGTGACTTACAGTAGCGTTGGGTTCTGACAGGTGCATCCCAGGAACCCCTTTCTTCTTTACTCCTGTTAGCGTTTAATAGGGGTTTGTGGAGACAGGGATAGTTATGTAATAATAGGCAATAGAGAAGTGCATTGTCTGTAGATAATTTCAAAACAGTAATAAAATGAAAAGTTGGTCTGCTTTTCATTATCCCCACGCAAGGGCAAATCTGAACAATGTTAGTGACAAAACACTTGTCTTTGTAGGTTGACAGTTACCATTGTGTCCCCCCATACCCCTGTTGTTGCTGTGTTTTGGTTAAGGGACACTTAGTTTTGTATGAAACAAAGAAAGTATAGATCTCTGCCTCCACCATGATTTCCGCTCTTAGAAATCTAATAAGCCTTTCTTTCTTTTGTTTTCCCTGTGTCTGTGTGTGTGTAGGCAAGGAAACAGTTACTGTTCTTCCAGGAGCCTCTTATTTCTCCAGCGATGAATCATTTGCGATGATTAGAGGGTATGTAATAATGGAGCTCCTCATGTTTCCCACGGTGTGGAATGAGCTGAGTCATCCCTGAGTCTGTTAACAAGACTCCGAAACATAACCATCTCTCCCAGCCGGAAAATGATCATGGACTTGCTTGGCTGCACCAAGATGTGAAATTATTCACATTGAATGTTGGCAATTGGAACATACAGCCTGCGATTATTAAAAGAACCTTCAAAGTGGAATATGTGTCTGTGTGCCAACTAAACTGAAGTAAATGTTTTTGAGGCTCTTTCTGAGGATCCTAACATTTTCTACAAACTGTGTTTTCATTTTCTAGCTAGTGTTTGCCTTCAAATCGAGCTACATTTTCCCTTACCAAAGGAAACAAACTCACTGTGTACACCTGTTTTTAATTTGTTTTTGGAGACAATATAGGCTATAATTTTTAAAAAGAACTCTTAATAGTTATTTTTCTACATAAGCTTGAAGCCAGTCTGTTTGGAAATCAAGTGTTGGGTGGAGGAAAGCAAATATATTTGGGGGCAGGGGGAGCAGGATTATTTAATTGCTGGCAATTTCAAGCAAAAGGGACATAAAAAATGGAAGTTTGCTTTATATTTCTTCTCTGTCTTTCTCAGGGGACATGTCAATCTAACAATGCTAGGAGCCATGCAGGTTTCCAAATATGGTGACCTGGCTAACTGGATGATACCTGTAAGTAGGCATGTTTTCTTCTGAATTATGCCTGGGTTAGAATAATTGTTTTTAAAGTATTAATATTAAGAAAAATCTTGTCAGATTGCTATGAGTACAAATATAATTGTTACAAACATAGATATTATATATTTCTTATTTCAAATTTTAATAAAAATCAAATTTCTAATTCTCCTGAAAAATATTTAGCTTTGCCAGTTTACTATGTAATTGGAACTAAAAATAGATAAGATCAGAGTCAAAGCATAATTTTCCCTAGAAAAACAGAGAACTTCCTCAGAAGGTAAAAAATATGGGTTAATTATACTCTGATAAAAGTAAGAAATACAGATATTTATTATAACTAAGCTTGATAACTAGAAAGAGTAATTAATATGTTCATTAATTTTATGTTAATTATATCCTTTTCTTATTCACAATGGGTAATATCCTCTCTTGATTAGTCATGTGACCCTATGAGTAATCAATCACATTGTCTTCTATTACCGAATAAAAACCTGTGATATTTAAACGTGTCTGTGAAATGCAAACAGTTTTCATTTACTAACAATCTAAATCAAGGAAGAAACCTCTTGAACTTAGCTTTGGAAAAAAGACTATAAGCAGTTGATATATGAGTGTAGTTCTTTACATTCCAGAGTGTGGCTCTTTGTATGTGTAGGCAAACAACAATGAGTGTCCATGATTATGAGCTCATTTTTTTCAGGTTACTCTTTTAAGGTGTATTTTTAAAAGTTTCTGTGTGTTTCTGTGAAGTTTGAGCTAAAAAATACTTTGTTTAACTGAGGTTGATGTTCTATAATGAAAGGTGTGTGGTTTTTTTTTTTTTTTAATAGTTTTTCCTGCTCATTTTTTGAGGAGGGTGAATTAATGTAGTTGATAACAATGGTAGAGATTGTATTAGTTTAGCTTTTTTGAACTATGATCTCTTGAAACATTATTTTAAAATTTCAGTTATTATTACAGCTCTGGTTCTCAAACTTGGTTGCATATTAGAAGCACCTGGGAATTTTTAAAAATGGTGATGCCTCTGGCCCATCATTAATTTCCAGTTTAATCTGGAATATAACCTGGGAACTGGTCATTTTAAAAGCAGTCCTATATGGTGATGATATGTAACCACATTTGAAAATCAAGTTTGAGTGTGTTAATGAATGATCATCAATCATATTTAAAATATAAAGGGAAAATATCATTGACCCTTTAATAGTAAGAACACTTAGCAAATTATGGATTATATTGTTATTCTAAATTAGCCATAGTTATAAGAGTTGGCAACTTTTGGAGGCTTCAAAGAAATCAGGGGGTCTCCTGAGCGTTATACAGTAAGTCAGATTGATACTTTGTAGGAATGTTTGTGTAGAAAGAGTGTATATCTCTTTTCAAATTTTAGAAAAATGCTAATAGAGGGTAGTAGAAGGAGCATAAAATAGCAAGCCCTGAGTTTTAGCCCTGACTGTAAGGTTATAATACATATCATAGAGCTTGACATAGTATATCCTAGATAAATGGGTTGTTATTATTTGAAGTTAAGAAGGAGAAGTTGGAGATGCCTGGCAGAGGATGGAAGAGGATTGGTTACTATGAACAAAAGCAAGAGAGTTCAAAGTAGAGTGTTTCTCTGGACTATTAGTGAGTTTTAAAATCACAGAAACAAGTCCAACATATTTTTGCTTTCAGGGAACTTGGGCATCTTTAACAAGCTACTATACAGTTTGTTTTTATTATGATTTAGCATTGGAGAAGGAAATGGCAACCCACTCCAGTGTTCTTGCTTGGAGAATCCCAGGGATGGGGGAGCCTCCTGGTGGGCTGCCGTCTATGGGGTCGCACAGAGTCGGACACGACTGAAGCGACTTAGCAGCGTAGCAGCAGCAGACAGTGAGACTGGAAGCTCTCATGGTGAGAGTATGCATTATGTAGTTGTCATTTGTAGGAAAGATTTTCCAACGTGTCATGGTTTTACATATCCTATGAACATTGCTGTGAATGATTAAAACATCAGTGTTTATTACTTTGTAATTTTCCTAGTATAGTTTGGAGATCATGCATTTGCAAAGGACTGGATCTAGTGGAGCAGCAATAGAGAACTCTGGAGTTCTGAAGTGGTGTGGAGAAAAATTAAGCTTAAAAAGTGTTCTTGTGTCTGGTTCCACGCTTTTGGTCATGGAAGTTAATAGTGTCTTTTCTGAATGAGATTTCTTTTGTTCTTTTAGAATTTTACTTATGGCTGTGCTGGGTCTTGATTGCTACGCAGGCTTTTCTCTAGCTGTGGTGAGCGCTACTCGCTAGTTGCAGTGGATGGGTTTTTCATTGGGGTGACTTTTCTTGTTGGAGAGAACGGTCTCTCGGCTCACAGGCTTCAGTGGCTGCAGCTCTCAGCCTCTAGAGTGCTTGCCCAGTAGTTGTGGCGCATGGGCTCAGTTACTCCACAGCAGGTGAGGTCTTCCCAGATCAGGAATTGAATCCTGTCTCCTGCATTAGCAGGCAGATTCTTTACCCCTGAGCCACCAGGGAAGCCCTCTTTTGTTCTTTTAGTAATTGATAATCACTTCTGGGACTCTTTGTATGTGATACATGGTTTATATATTGCTTCCTTTGGATTCAAGATAGCTTAAGAGTCAAGACCATGAGCTTTAATTTGGAAGAGATCTGATTTGAATTTCAGCTCTACCGCTTAAAAATTACACAATCTGGGGTACATGTTTTTGTTAGGATTAAATGAAAGAAAATGAAAAGTGAACAGTCAAAGCACTCCATAAATAGTGGCTATTATTTTTAACTTCTTCACTGTACTGTTGCTTAACATTGAGAGGGAATATTTGCCTCAAAAAACGCTGGTGTAAGCAAGACTATTTTACAGTAACTGTAAAACCTGTGTATCCAAATTCATATTCAAGTACCAGATCTGAGGACACATTTCTTGTTTTTATTGGTTATAGATAACAGCCTAGCCTCCTTATGTAGTTTCAGTGAGCTATCTATTTCTGTTTGCCCTAAAGATTTATGTTGATTTATAAAATTTAGATATATTTTTATTGCAAGACCTGGCAGTCAAGGCGCTGAAGGGTTCAGCTTTATTATATCATTTTTCATTTACTTTTATCTTTTTACTGAGTTTTTAATAATCTTTCAATGGTTGTAAAGTCTTGAGTTTCTCTGCACCATAGCATCTCCATCAATCATTACAATGTCAGATTATAATAAACTTTAAGCTTTTAAGGCAAGCAAATGGTGTGGATGCTATTTGTCTTATCCTCTAATAGCTTCTTAGTATGCAGCATGGGTCCTGTTTTCACAGATTCTTGAAAATTCTGCCCTGAGCATACAAAGAGAGAAAATGTGACAGAACAGTGATTGGCTCTTTCTAGTTCCTTGATGATGGTAACCCTAGGCAAGCTGCAGAAATAGGAGATGTGTAGTCTGTTGACTCCCCATCCAGAGCTGGTCTGGCTTTTCTAATGCTTATTTCTGGGAAACAGCTGCTATAGATGATAGACTTGTGAGGGGAAGTAGATGTGTATGACCTACTATGGGAGCTGGTTATTAAAGGCATGCAATAGTTGCCTCTGGATAGGTTGCCTTATCTGAGCTGAACCTAACAGCCGAGGGCCTGCTCCTTCTACACAGGGAGAACAGAAATGAGGGATTCTTCACGAATAGGATGTTTAGGTGTTTGTTTTTCCCTCATATATTTCATTTCTTTGTGCATTTTAGAAGATTAAGCACAAATCAATATCATATTCATGTGTGCTATATGTATGAGTGCATAACATTGATTTGGTCTCTTAGATATGATGCCTGTTTTAAATAAGCTAATTTTTTAGTCTTCCTACTTGTACAGGTGAGGGGAAGGACTTGTGCTCAACATTTAATCTCATGGTTTAGATGCATGAAGTGTAACCCATATATTAAACTGTAGGTGCAGATACAGAAATATAAAGATTATTATATGGATAGATATAAACATACAGATCTATATAGTTGTTTTAAGATATTGCTGTCTTGTCCATTCGTCCCAATGCTCAGGCAGCTGCAAACCATGGGCAAGGAAAAAGGACAGGTGGGAAATATGTGTACTTTAACAATTATTCAGTAGTGCTTTTGCTCCATCAGTGTAATGTAATAGAAACTACAGAACTTTGGGGTTAGATATACCTATTCTTAAGTACTGAAGTGAAAGTGTTAATCACTTAGTCATGTCAGTTGCTTAGTTGTGTCCAATTCTTTGTGACCCCATGGACTGTAAGCTGGGCTTCCCAGGGGGCACTAGTGGTAAAGAACTTGCCTGCCAGTGCAAAACCTGCATCTCATTTAGGTTTGATCCCTGGTCGGGAAGATACCCTTGGAGGAAGGCATGGAAACTCACTCCAGTATTTGCCTAGAGAATTCCATGGACAGAAGAGCCTGGCAGGCTACAGTCCATAGGGTCAAAGAGCGTCAGACACGACTGAAGTGACTTAGGATGCACACAGAGACTGCAGCCCGCCAGGCTCCTCTGTCTATGGAATTGTCTAAGCAAGAGTACTGAAGTGGGTTGCCATTCCCTTCTCCAGGGATTCTTTCTGACCCAGGGAGTGAACCTAGATCTCCCTTATTGCAGGCAGATTCTTTACCATCTGAGCCATCAGGGAAGCCTTGCTTAAGAACTGGTTCTGTCATGACAGTTGATGCTGTGAAAGTGCTGGACTCAATATANCTTCTTAAAGATAAGTTCCAATATTTTTTTCCTAAAAGGATTTGAGGTTTCTCTTTCCTTGTTAAGCACAAAAGGTAAAGATAAGGAATGCAGCCTGAGGACCTAGAGGCCATGGAAAATCACACCTACAATTCACTTGATACAGATTCTGCCTGCTCCAGTGTAGATCCTTGAGAGCAGGGTCCCATTTTGATGTATGTTTTGTACAGTGCCTAGGTCAGTGGGAATTCATGGTGAATAAATTGAGAGTGAAAGCTATGTAACTGATGGATACAGAGAGGAATGAGAGTCCCAGCATCTATTTTCAGCTCTGGAATTACATAGATAGCCTTTGGCCTCTAACACGAGCCTTTGAAAGTTAAATTCTTTAGCCTTGGAATCAGAAATAATACCCACACACCTAGGTGGCTTCAAAAATGTTGTGCTTAATAAAATGGCCACAAAAGAAGAAAGTATTGCTCTTTACTGAGCAGAATGAATCAACAGCACAGCATTCCAGAGAGTTCTGCATTAATATGACAAAAACACATTCTAGCCATTCTCCTAGATTCTTTCTTCCAAATAATTGTATTTGTGTCCCTCCTTAATTAGAGCTACTGGGTTTTCATAGCTGCTTAATTAAATTGGGGGAATATCAATTCTGCAATGCCTTAAGGAAGGTGATTCTAATTATAGGGCCAGACTGTCAGTAAAAGTGAAGAGGCCAAAACATTTTCATAGCAAAGTTATAGTGAACAGACGATGACTATAATAAGGAGGCAACTTAATAATTAGTCTTTGTACTACTTAAGTTTTACTCTGAGCTCAGATAGCTCAAGTAGCTATTTGGTCTCTCTTAGGGACAATATTCAGAGAAGGCAATGGCACCCTGCTCCAGTATTCTTGCCTGGAAAATCCCACGGGCGAAGGAGCCTGGTGGGCTGCAGTCCATGGGGTCGCTGAGGGTCAGACACGACTGAGCGATTTCACTTTCGCTTTTCACTTTCATGCATTGGAGAAGGAAATGGCAGCCCACTCCAGTGTTCATGCCTGGAGATACCAGGGACAGCGGAGACTGGTGGGCTGCCATCTATGGGGTCGCACAGAGTCAGACACGACTGAAGTGACTTAGCAGCAGCAGCAGGGACAATATTGCAGATTTTCCTGGCGGTTCAGTGATAAAGCATCTGACTGCCAATGCAGCAAATGCAGGTTCAGTCCCTGGGTCTGGAAGATCCCCTGAAGCAGGAAATGGCAACCCACTCAAGGATTCTTGCCTGGGAAATCTCACAGACAGGGGAGCCTAGAGGGCTATGGCCCATGGACTCACAAAAGAGTCAAACACGACTAGACAGCTAAACAGCAGCAGGGACATAGTGAAGAGTCCGCGCCGCCTCTGCTCTGACAGGTCGCACATCCAGCAGCAGAAATAGCCAGGTCAGCCGCGGCAAGAAGGGACCCATGCTGGGGACATGCATGATCCCCGTCTGTGCCACTCAGACTGCTGTCACTGATGTGCTGTGCGATTCCGGGGGGTGGAGGACCGGACCTGGCTGGCATTACCTGGATGAGTGGCCAACTCACCTGGCTTTTCAATGCTTCTTCTGTCATACATGTTCTCTGTATTAGTTGCTGAGTGTTGCATAATGAATTACCCTAAAGTCTCTGGTGGCTCAGAGGTTAAAGCATCTGCCTGGAATGCAGGAGACCAGGGTTCGATCTCTGCGATGGGAAGATCCCCTGGAGAAGGAAATGGCAACTCAGTCCAGTACTCTTGCCTGGAGAATCCCATGGAGGGAGGAGCCTGGTAGGCTACAGTCCATAGGGTCGCAAAGAGTCGGACACAACTGAGCGACTTCACTTTCACTTTAGTAATTTAAAACCATACATGCTTATTACATCAGCTTCCATAGGCCAGGTATCTGGGTGCTGATTTTGTGGGTCCTTTACTTCCTGTATCTCACAAAGTCACAACAAGGTTTCTACTAGGGCTGGGATCTATCCCATGTGAAGGCTCAACTGGGAAAGGATCTGCTTCCAAACAAGGGGTTGTTGGCAGGGCTCAATTTCTTGCAGGATTTTACACTGAGAGACACAGATCCTTCAGGGCTATTGGTNTTCACTTTCACTTTAGTAATTTAAAACCATACATGCTTATTACATCAGCTTCCATAGGCCAGGTATCTGGGTGCTGATTTTGTGGGTCCTTTACTTCCTGTATCTCACAAAGTCACAACAAGGTTTCTACTAGGGCTGGGATCTATCCCATGTGAAGGCTCAACTGGGAAAGGATCTGCTTCCAAACAAGGGGTTGTTGGCAGGGCTCAATTTCTTGCAGGATTTTACACTGAGAGACACAGATCCTTCAGGGCTATTGGTTAGAAATACCCTTCAGCTCTTGCTAAGTGAGTCCCCTCACTGTGGTTGTTTATTTCACCAAAGCCAGCAAGAAACATGGACATAGAGAGATGGAGATAAGTATGGGGAGAGAAATTGCCAGCAAGGTGAAAATAGCTATCTTACGTAACAAAATCTGGAAATAACATTACACTGTCTTTGCTACAATATATCAGATATAGTAGCTAGGTCAGCCCACAACAAAGAGAAGGGTGTTACACAGGGCATGGATAATAGGCGGACAAGGATTGGACAAAGATCATTGGAGCCATTTTAGCATCTGCTTGCCACAGTCTGATGGGCATTGTCATGAGACGCAGAGACCCACACGTCTGTGGATCCACACTCTCCCAGGCCCGTCTACTTGCCCCTTCCCCAGGCCTTCCTGATTCTTGTCTTCCAATATTGCTCCTTCCAGGCTTCAGACCAACCAGCCAAGCCACCTTCCACTTCCCAGGAGTATGTGCATCATTATCCTTACCTCTGACCACGCTTCGCAGAAGGACAACTCTTCAGATCTCTGACCACTAGGAAGCTTCCCATCATTACGCCTTTCACCTCGGAGTTGGGAAGAACACTATCTTTTAGTTCATATTAGCATATGAAGGGGGAGCCTGGTGGGCTGCCATCTATGGGGTCGCACATATGGGGTCGCACAGTCGGACACAACTGAAGCGACTTAGCAGCAGCAGCATATTAAGTTAATGTGTTCATGAACTGGGCCTTANTTTTTTTGTCTGTATTTCTTAAAAAAAAAAAATTATTTGTGTATTTGTATTTATTTGGCTGTTTTGGGTCTTAGTTGCAAAACGTGGTCTCTTTAGTTGTGGTGTGTGGGCTTAGTTGCTCCGTGCCATGTAGGATCTTAGTTTCCTGACCAAGAATTGAACCTGTGTCCCCCTGCACTGCAGGGTAGATTCTATTTTCTTTTTAATTAATTAGTTTATTTTAATTGGAGAATAATTACAATATTGTGATGGGTTTTGCCATACATCAGCATGAATCAGCTATGGGTATACATGTGTCCACCCCATCCTGAACCCCCTTTACACCTCCCTCCCCACCCTATCCCTCTGGATTGTCCCAGAGCACTGACTTTGAATGCCCTGCTTTATGCATTGAACTTGCATGGGTCATCTGTTATACATATGATAATGTACATGTTCAGTGCTGTTCTGTCAAATCATCCCACCCTTGCCTTCTCCCACTGAGTCCAAAAGTCTGTTCCTAACATCTGTGTGTCTTGCTGCCCAGCATGTAGATTGTTGTTACCCCCTTCCTAAGTTCCATATATATGCATTTATATTACAGTACTTGTCTTTCTCTTTCTGACTTCTCTCTGTATAACAGGCTCCAGTTTCATCCGCCTGGTTAGAACTGATTCAAATGCATTCCTTTTTATAGCTGAGTAATAAACCATTGTGTGTTTGTATCACAACTTCCTTATCCACTCATCTGCTGGTGGACATCTAGGTTGCTTCCATGTCCTAGCTATCCAGCAATGAACATTGGGGTACATGTGTCTCTTTCGATTCTGGTTTCTTTGGAGTGTATGCCCAGCAGTGGGATTGCTGGGTCATATAGAAGTTCTGTTTCTAGTTTTTAAAGGAATCTTCACACTGTTCTCCATAGTGGCTGTACCAGTTTGCATTCCCACCAACAGTGTAAGCAGAGAAGGCACTGGTGACCCACTCCAGTACTCTTGCCTGGAAAATCCCATGGAATGAGGAGCCTGGTGGGCTGCCATCTATGGGGTCGCACAGAGTCAGACACTACTGAGGTAACTTAGCAGCAGCAACAGTGTAAGAGGGTTCCCTTTCTCCACACCCTCTCCAGCATTTATTCTTGGTAGACTTTATTTTGTAGATGATGGCCATTCTGACCGGCATGAAATGATACCTCATTGTGGTTTTGAATTACATTTCTCTAGTAGTGAGTGATGTTGAGCATCTTTTCTTGTATTTATTACCATATGTGTATCTTCTTTGGAGAAATGTGTGTTTAGGTCTTTTGCCCACTTTTTGATTAGGTTGCTTGTTTTTCTGGTGTTGAGCTGCATGGGCTGCTTTGTATATTTTGGAGATTAATTCTTTGTCAAATGTTTCATTTGCTATTATTTTCTCCCAGCAAGGTGGGTTCTAAACCATTGGACCACCAGGGACCCTGTCTGATTTTCTAATTGTTTAAAACCATTAACAATATTTTTGAACTTTGGTCTTTATATAGTTCTTAGATGATTTTCCTAGTGTGAATCCCTAGTAATAGAACATCTTGGTCAATTTTTAGGGTTTTTGAAACTTACTGAATTCTTGTCAAAAAATTATCTCAATTTACACTCATACTGGTTTCACTCTATCATCAACACTGGTATCAGTTTTTGTTTGTTTTTCCTGTTATTCTAATCTGTTATTTTGCATTTCTTTAAAAACTGCATTCTTGACTATTTAAAGAGCAGGCAATGTCTTATTTTTCTGGAGGGGCACTTAATCCTTTTTTTTTGTTGCTGTTCTGGAGGCCTTCCTTTTGGCTTTTAGCTTTTATTATATCTTATCAAATATTGTTTCCAGTACTGCTGTCTTTGATCATTTTAAAAAGCAATATTGATGGTGACTATTCTCTGTTGTGAATGCGTCTTAAGAGACCAGCTGTAACAAGCAAGCATGTGTGAACATGTGTGCGTTTGTGTTTTGTTTCTGATATGTTGAACAAGTCTTACACTTGGGATGAAATCAAAGCACAGCGAATTTTATCTCCTGTGGTGCGTTTAACTTTATTCAGTTGGGAAGCTTTCCCTCTGTGTCAGCTCATTCTCAGATAATAAACTTTCAGTGGGTCACTTTAATTCCCAAACTCAGTAGTGAGTCTAAAATTAAAGAATCCAGTTCAGACTGGTGGCTCAGACGGTAAAGAATCTGCCTGCTATGCAGGAGACCCAGCTTCAATCTCTGGATTGGGAAGATCCCCTGGAAAAGAAAATGGCTCCAGTATTCTTTCCTGGGAAATCCTATGGACAGTTGAGCCTGGCAAGCTATAGTCCATGGTGTTACAAAGAATCAGACACAGCTGAGCAACTAAACATACACAGTGCAGACTAGTGAACTTTGCCTCAGTATACATTCAAAAGCAATGTATCTCCTTTAACCACTGCTTCCCAGCTATGGGCAGAACAGGCTGCCTGCATTTGGGGAAGGTTGCTTGGTAATTCTTTGCTTTTTCTCTCCACTCACTTTGTCCACCAACTCAGTTTGGCACTGCAGGGTCAAAATTCAGGAGAATGGGAAGATAAGGAAGAAGGTCGGGAAAGTTCTTACTTATATGGCTGTTGACTGGTAATGCTATGGACTGCCTCCATGCTCTCTGGTCCTTTCCGATGTTTAGAGCTGATCCCTTTCTCTGTGTGGTTGGGCTGGGGTTTTAGGAGCCCCCTTCTGGGCTCCTTCTGTAGTGTCTGTCCTGATGAATGACGGCTGGATGCTTTTCCAGCAGCTCCTGGTTTTCCTGTTGTCCACGTCACACATACACTCTCAGTGATAGGACCCTCACCTCCTTCCATGGCATCTTGTTGAGAAAATACTAAAGCATCTTCATGCTGGCCCTCTCCTACATGGCCCACATCTGGGAAGCACCCACACATTTCTTGTCCACCTTCAGGAATAGTGTAGCTACTTTGCCAGAATGGTAGCTTCTACTTTCTCAGGTAGGAGTCAGACATGCCGTTCCCTGGTTGCATCCTGGCTCTTCTCCAGAGGGTACGATGCTTTCCTGTTGTCATCCTGGCTCTTAAGATGTTGATTTAGGGGTAGACAAACACTTGCCCCTCTTTTTGGTTGCTGGGTTGGACCTTTCTTCAAGCCCTTTATAGAGAATCCTCTGCTGTGGCCTGTACTCTGCTCCTTAATCTTGCCAGTGGATCCAAAAATCATGGAACTTGTTTTTGACCATTTTCTCTGAAAATTCTGCTACTGAGCATCTGTCTCACATGCTGGTATCTCATAGCTGTCACAGTTAAACATCAGTCAAAGTGAGACCAAAAAAGTCCCACTCTAGCATTTGGTTTCTACCACTGTGGCTTGTGGCCCTGCTGGTTCCTTGCTGTCATTATTTCTCCCCTGTAAGCTCATGTTCAGCTAAGTCTCCATATGTGTGGGAGTGTCCTCTGTCTATGGCTCCTGTATACCAGGGTGATCCCCCCAGTTTATTCTGTTCCTAGCTCCCCTGGATAGAATAGAGGACCATGGAAGAACCTAGCCAAGCCCTTCTCATTCTACCAGGGAATAAAACGTACATTGACCCCATGGATAGAACTTCACTTCCTGTGCCAATTAGAGACACATTTAATATCCACAAAATTTCTGAGACCAAAGAATGATTTCTTTTTGTTCTGCAATTTAACAAATGAGCATACGTTTAAAAAAAAAAAAGACAACCTAGGATTAGTGAAATTTATGAATTTAGGTTGTTATTAGGAACATAAGCTGTTTATTATTGTTCTTTACTTGAAAACTATATTTGGTTATCCAAAAATACTTTAATCTATGACTGTCTGGAAAACATTATGTTGAAAACTAGTCTTTAGTTTTATTACTCACAGTCAATATTTTTCAGATTAAAAATATTTATTGACTAACATATTGACATACGAATTTTATAATGAAAATTCCTCTTACTTGGAGGATCCTATGGATGATCAAAAGCTGTGTGTGTGTGTGTGCTCAGCCCACCAGACTTGTTTATCCATGGGATTTCCCAGATAAGAATACTGGAGTGGGTTGCCATTTCCTTCCTCCAGGGTGTTTTCCCAACCTAGGGATTGAATCCATATCTCCTGCATTGGCAGGTGGACTCTTTACCCCTGAGTTACCAGGGAAGCCACAACTAAGTTATAAATCTACTATTTTTACTAGAAGCTCTTTGGTTCATGATATTGGCCAGGTTCTATGCTGTTTATTTGTATGTTTATTGTCACTTAATCCTATAACTCTGTGAGTTAAATATAATAGTCCCTGTTGTTATAGAAGAAGAGACTCAGGCCAGGAGAGTTAACTTTTCAAGTTTACCTGTGTTGCAAGTTATGCAGTGGGGATTTAGTCATGGTATTGTTTGCTTTTATGTACTTTGCATTCTGCCACAAGTTTCTTTGTTCATTTTTTTGGATGTATTTTACTAATGCCTTTTGTGATGAGACAAAACTACCTGCAAAATAAATAAGTATCTTTACAGCATTTCTGTAAACTTGAGAAAGAAATCTCTGTTTCATTGTGTGGGGTAGCATGTGTGCATACTAAGTTGCTTCAGTCACGTCTGACTCTTCGTGAACCTATGGACTGTAGCCTGGCAGGCTCCTCTGTCCATGAGATTCTCCAGGCAAGAATACTGAAACGGGTAGCCATTCCCTTCTCCAGGGAATCTTCCTGACCCAGGGATCGTTCCTACATCTCTTATGTCTCCTGCATTGGCAGGTGAGTTCTTTACCACTGGTGCCACCTGGGAAGCCCAGGTGTGGGGTATAGGTTATTACAGTTGGAAGGATACATGCTGTATGTGTAATACTAGTTCAGGCTGCAGGCATTGGAAGGTGCTGGATTGACCATTTGCATATTCTTTCTTCTGCATGTTATCTTTTAAGTCCTCACTTGAATTCTAAAGTCTCCATTGCCCAATCAACAGTAATTAACATCAATCTCATGTATGAAGTATTTTATCCATTATCTACCCATTTTGTTTTTTATAATCTACCAACTGAAGCATTCTTTGAAAGAGTTCTTGTCCTCTACTAGGATTTTTATAATTTTAGCTTTCGATATTTCTTAAATGGAAAACATTGAGACATAATTATAGAAATATGGGAATCAATGCAAAGGGGAATCCTAAATGGAGGTTTTTTTTTTTTAAGAAAAGATTAAATGTAAGATCAGGACAGAACTTTCCACCTCCTCAGTATTGGAAGGCAGAAGTCTATGCATGAAACGGGAGTTTGGACCTTTTTATTAAAATAGTATCTGTCTCCTTTCTCCTTCTTTGTAAAGAGACTAAGCAATGAGTGAGTTTTGTTACTTTCTGTTATTATCCCTTTAGTTAAAGATGGTTAGTATGAGTGCGGCAGCCTCCTCTCATTAAAGAGCCTACTTAAAAGAAGGGGAGAAAACATTAAAAATGATAGATGAGGTCTCCTAGAAACCCATTATTAGTAATTTCATAAATAATGGTGCTTCTGATATGACTTAGCGGGGAATGAAGCCAAAGGGCTGAAGACAGTGTGACCCTGCAGCTAAAGACTAATGAATCTTGAAGACTAAATGTTATTGAATGACTGAATTTAGCATTTCCAGTTGGTGAAAGCTTTATTTTTTACTTTACTCCTTTGCTTTAGAGATAATTTTTGACTAGAACTTTTATTGTCAAAAAAGTTTTATTAGAGAAAATGTCAAATGTGTACAAAAGTAGACCACTAATGCTTAGGCAGTTGTCCCTTCATGTCTAGACTTATTTCATTTATACCCGTATTCACCTCTGCCCTCCCCAAATTATTTTGAGGCAGATCTCATTGTCATATCATCCTATCAATAAAATTTTTAGCATTATTTCAGAAAGATAAAGATTCCTTTTATAAACCACAATTCTGTATTCCCTTAACAGTAAGCGATTAAGGATTCAATTCCTTAATATCGTCCATCAATACAGCACCCTCCTTCTACCTGAATTCAGAGAAATGAGGTGGCTTGACCCAGGTCACAGAACTAGGTAGCAGCTCAGCCATTGCTATAATGCATCAGTCCAGCCTTGTAGTCTTAGAGGGACGGCACTTCCACTCTAAGAGGAAGAGTTTACTTTTAAAATGTAACATCTCACATAAAAAGCCTTCCATTTTCCTTTTAAGCACACTCAGAAGCAGCTCTGCATCTCTGTGAAGTCACTTAACCTTTTAGACCTCGTCTCTTTATTTTTAAAATGGGATGAATGCAATAGGTTGTATTTTATACAACTTTTTGTATTTTATACCTACTTTCTTTGGTTTTATGTGTTGTATTAAGGACTGTGGATAGAGTGGTGAGCAAACCTCTTCAGGAAGAATCTTTTTCCTGGAGTGCACTAAGCATTAACTATGTTGATTTAGGAAGGACTGGTAGGTTTACAATAGTAAAGTTTCTTTGTCCAGGAGTGTGGCATACTTTGTCATTTATTTAGGTCTTGTTTTACCTCTTGCATTACATTTACTCCTAACTATTTTTAAGTGTTTGTCAATGTATTGAACTGGATATTCCCTTTCAACTTCTAATCTATTTATTTGCTATCATGATTCTTTCAGAATTCTCTTAGATATTCTACATATCTCTTTTATCTGCAAATAATAATCATTTTTCTTTTCTAAGATGCCTGCCACGAGTTTATTTTCTTTAACATACTATCCAAAACAAATATGAGTAAGTCATAGTGATTGAGGACTCTCTTGATTTTGATGAGATTTTATTTAAAATTTTTGCTTGTAATACTATGCTTACTGTTTGTATTGTTTTTGTTTTAGAATTTTATATTGTTCTAGAAGTTTCTGATTGCTTTTAAACTTAATGGCTGTTGAATTTTATCCAATGTGTTTTTAATCTGTTAATTTACACATGGCTATTGTTCAGTCACTCAGTTGTATTCAACTCTTTGCGACCCCATGGACTGCACAGCACATTGGACTTCCCTGTCCTTCACTATCTCCCAGAACTTCCTTAAACTCATGACCTTTGAGTCGGTGATGCCATCCAACCATCTCATCCTCTGTCATCCCCTTCTTCTCCTGCCTTCAATCTTTCCCAGCATCAGGGTCTTTTCTAATGAGTGGGCTGTTTGCATCATGTGGCCAAAATATTGGAGCTTCAGCTTCAGCATCAGTCCTTTCAAAGAATATTCAGGATTGATTTCCTTTAGGATGGACTGGTTTGATCTCCTTGCAGTCCAACAGACTCTCAAGAGTCTTCCCCAACACCGCAGTTCAAAAGCATCAGTTCTTTGGCACTCAGCCTTCTTTACGGTCCAACTCTCACATCCATACATGACTGCTGGAAAAACCATGGCTTTGCCTAGAAGGACCTTTGTAGGTAAAGTGGTGTCTCTGCTTTTTAACACACTATCTAGGGCTTCCCTGGTGGCCCAGTTGGTAAAGGATCCACCTGCAATGAGGGAGACCTGGGTTCAATCCCTGGGTTGGGAAGATCCCCTGGAGGAGGGCATGGAAATCCACTCCAGTACTCTTGCTTGGAGAATCCCCATGGACAGAGGAGCCTGGTGGGCTACAGTCCATGGGGTTGCAAAGAGTCAGACATGACTGAGTGACTAAGCTCACACACAGGTTTGTCACAGCTTTTCTTCCAAGTAGGAAGAATCGTATAATTTCATTGCTGCAGTTAGCATCCACAGTAATTTTGGAGCCCAAGAAAATAAAGTCTGTCATTGTTTACATTATTTCTCTATTTGCCATCAAGTGATGGGGCTGTATGCCATGGTCTTCCTTTGAATATTTAGTTTTAAGCCAGCTTTTTCACTCTCCTCATCTTCATTAAGAGACTGTTTAATTCCTCTTCACTTTCTGCCATGAGAGTAATGTCATCTGCATATCTGAGATTATTGATATATCTCCAGGCAGTCTTAATTACAGTTTGTGCTTCATCCAGCCCATCATTTCACATGATATATTCTGCCTATAAGTTAAATAAAAGCAGAATGGCAATACACAGTCTTGATGAACTTCTTTCCCAGTTTGGAAAATTGTTCCATGTCCAGTTCTGTTGCTTTTTTGACCTGCATACAGGAGGCAGGAGGCAGGAGACAGGTAAAGTGATCTGGCACTCCCATTTCTTTAAGAATTTCCCACAGTTTATTGTGATCCACACAGTCCAAGGCTTTAGAGTAGTCAATGAAACAGAAGTAGACATTTTTATGGAATTTTCTTGCTCTTTCTATGATCCAGTGGATGTTGGTGATTTGATCTCTGGTTCCTCTGCCTTCTCTAAATCCCACTTGAACATCTGGAAGTTCTGTGTTCATGTACAGTTGAGGCCTAGCTTGAAGAATTTTGAGCATTACCCTGCTAGCATGTGAAATGAGTGCAGTTGTGCGGTACTTTGAACATTCTTTGGCATTGCCTTTCTTTGGGATTGTTAGAATTTGTTAATGTTATATTTTAAGTTGATAGGTGTTGAATCATTGGTACTCTTTTAATACAGATGATCAGTTTTTAACAGTCTGCAAAAAAATTTTTTATTGGTCTCCTCATATTTTGTGACCTTTTTGTGACAATCTTGTTAACAGGAATTTTTTTTGTAGCATTTATTTATTTTGGATTTTCAAATTTATTGTTCTAAAAAAACATGAAATATTTTTGTATAATTTATTTAATAGCTTAGGAAATTATATCTGCTTTTTATTCCTAATTCTGTAGATGTTCATTTTCTCTTTTCTGTTTTCATCAGGCTTGTAAGAACTCTAATTAATTATTTTTAAATTAATGAAGTTTAAGAAGCATATGGTTTGTTAATTTTATTCTTTTTATTTTTTATTCTCTGTTATACTAGTTTCTAGATTTACAAATTGACTGCTTCCTTAATTTTCAATCTTTCTGTTTTAATAATAAAAACTTTTAGGGCTTTCTCTTTCTTGAGTACAATATTAATTGTATACTATAAAATTTAATGTGAAGTTTGTGTTTTCATTAATTTCTAGGTCATGTGTAATCTTTTTCTTTTTATACTTTTATTGATTTTATTTTTGGCTGTGCCGAGTTTTGTTTCTGCGTGGGCTTTTCTCTAGTTGTGGACAATGGGGACCGCTCTCTCATTGGGGGTTGCAGACTTCTCATGTGGTGGCTTCTCTTGTTGCAGAGCGTAGGCTCCAGGGCTCATGGGCTTCAGTAGTTGCAGCTCCTGGGCGCTAGAGCACAGGCTCAGCAGTTGTGGTACACGCACTTCTTTGCTTTATTGCATGTGAAATCTTCCCAGATCAGGGATTGTTCTTGTGTCTCCTGCATTGGCAGGCAAATTCTTTACCACTGAGCCACCAGAGAAGCCCCAGAATTTCAGTTTTAATTTCATTTTTGATTCAATAACTTCTTAAGAAGAATTTTTTCCCTTCAACTGTTTGGGGGGTATTCTTTACACTTTTTGAATTTACTAGGTTTNAGGCAAATTCTTTACCACTGAGCCACCAGAGAAGCCCCAGAATTTCAGTTTTAATTTCATTTTTGATTCAATAACTTCTTAAGAAGAATTTTTTCCCTTCAACTGTTTGGGGGGTATTCTTTACACTTTTTGAATTTACTAGGTTTTCTGTATGGCCAAGTACATGATTTGTTTTCCTGAACTTCATATGGAAATAGAATAATTTTATATTAAATCAGCCTGTTACTTAATGTGGTCATATCCTTTATTTATTCACTAGTTCTTAAGGACAGTATGTGATTTAATAGACAGCAAATAACAGAATTCAAAAGACCTGAATTCTAGTTTTAACTTTGCTGCTAACAAATAGTGATCTTAAATGACTTTCTCTCTTTTGGTCTAATCCAGTGCTATCCAAACTTGCTGTCATTGTATAAATGTTCTATATATACTTTGTTCAATATGGTAGCACGAGTAACATGTTGCTTTTGAGCACTTGAAATGTGGCTCAGTTCAGTCGCTCAGTCATGTCCGACTCTTTGCGACCCCATGGGAGATCAGGACATAGACATCTGTGGGGAGACATGATTCGGTCTGCCACATCTCGGATACTCCAAACATCATTAGCCATAAGAGATTCAGAGTTCTCCATAAACTTGGAAGCTTTTTTTTTTTCAAATTAAAGAGAAATCATTTCACAAAGTAGAAGACCAATATCAT
Source organism: Neotragus pygmaeus (assembly GCA_006410875.1). Lineage (NCBI taxonomy): Eukaryota > Metazoa > Chordata > Mammalia > Artiodactyla > Bovidae > Neotragus > Neotragus pygmaeus. The sequence goes on from SJYV01034183.1 coordinate 365,027, forward strand.
TNACTGAGTCAATAAATCTCAAGGGAGCCCAACTGTATAAATTTTATTTTAACTTTCAAACTGTAAATTTACATATTAGGTATTTCTGAAGATGCTGTGATATAATGGGAAAATTCAATGCTCAGAGAAATAAATAGTTGAGAAGTGGTAAAATTTCAAAAGTTTCATACTCAGTCCAAGCTTCTAACGTTAAAAAGATTGAGCCTTTGGTGATCTAAATGTTTTGAAATACAGAAAGTTATACTTAGGGTTAGCTTCTAAATGTCAGCCCTTAGGTGAAAATCACATTATTTAAATTACACTTAAGAATATGTTTTATTTCTTTGTTAAAGGTTGGAAGACCCATAAAATCTATCATGTATTCTTTGTATTTTTTGTATTTTTTTCCCTTAGGGCATTGAATCAGAAAGAAATCAAAACCTAAATTATGAATTACCTAGAAATTAATGAGAATAAAACTTTATATCAAAGCTTATAGAATACAGTTAAAATTAGACTCAGAAAAAAGTTGAGAGCCATAAATACTTTTATTATTTGCAGATACTGTGAATTGACCCTTCTGGCTTGCTTGCTTGCATTCCTTACCAGTGTAGTGTATACAGTGTGGCAATGTTAGGACTTCCGTTATCTGATCCTATTAGCCCTGGGATGTATATTGCTAAGACCCTCAGGATGAATACTAAATTAGATCATGATTATCATTGTTAAGAACTAGACATAGAAGTTGACTTTTATTTGGGGAGGTCAGAAAATCCCATGAACAGAGGAGCCTGATGAGCTACAGCCCATGGGGTCGCAAAAGAATCAGACACAACTTAGCGATTAAATGAAAACAAATATGATATGACGACATGTATCTTTAAACCCTAGAATTATCTTGGTAAATATTCATTGCTGGAAGCATATGGGATTGAGACTGAGTGAATATCAGTTTCTCATCTCCCATCTTACCCTCTTTCCAGAACTTCAGTAACTAAATAGAATGCCAGGCAAAATCATTAACATTTTATATCTTAGCTCTCTTTCTCCTTTCTTTTCCCTCCTCAGTCAGTATGGTGGAATTTTCTTAAGTAAAAGGCAGATAGAGTTTTTGAGCTTTATTGTACCCAATAATGAATTTAACATTTATTATACCCAATAATCAATATAACATTGCCCATTTATTGTTTGCTAACTCAAAGTGGATCATTTGTAATAATACTTTATTTATTGAGAATAGGATAGTAGAGAATAGGATATTCCATTTATTTTTTTCAGATTATCCAAATTTAGCTATGTGCTGTGCTTAGTTGCTCAGTCGTGTCCAACTCTTTGCAACCCCGTTGACTGTAACCTGTCTGGCACCTCTGTCCATGGGGATTCTTCAGGCAAGAATCCTAAAGTGGGTTGCTATGCCCTCCTCCAGGGGAGCTTCCGAACCCAGGGATAGAACCCAGGTCTCCAGCATTGCAGGCAGATTCTTCACCATCTGAGCCACCAGAGAAGCCCAAATTTGGCTTTATAAGTACCAATTTCTAAGTATAATTTTGGATAGAAAACCAGATTACCAGTCTTGTTACAATTATGCATAAAAAACATAAGTATGTTTTACACAAGGGTTTGACACAGAGTCCTTTGCTTCCCTGGTGGCTGTGACAGTAAGGAATCTGCCTACAGAGTGGGAGACCTGGGTCTGGAAGATCCCCTGGAGAAGGGAATGGGTACCTACTCTAGTATTCTTGCTTGGAGAATCCCGTCGACAGAGGAGCCTGGCAGCTACAGTCGATGGGGTCACAAAGAGTCAGGCACAACTGAGCCAACTGACACTAACGTAAGCTTTAACTCATATATGAGAGATTTGACATGTTTTATCCTTTCTCCATCTGTTTTGGTATTTATAGAATATTGTTATAACTTTGAACACTAACAGAACTGGATAAGAGAATTCCTCATTGGAGAGTTCTTATCATGATTTGCGTCTTATCATTTGTTTTTTAAAACACCGCCTTCTGGTGGGAATCCTGTACTTACCAAATAATAAAGGGCCAAAGAAGTACATATTAAAATGAAAAAAAAAAAAAAAAGCCTATCATCTATATAATCAGAACCTGAAAAGCTAATCCACAAACAATGTAGAACTAGCTCCCTTAAAATTGCAACATTTTTCTTACTACCAGAACATTATGAAAAATAAACTTATTACTCTGGCACTTAGAAACTTAATCAGCTAACATTTTCCATCCTGAATGTGACTTCTGCTCATAGTCATGTAGGTTTTAGGAAATTTAATTTTCTTAAATCATGGCTTTCAGGTTGGTGAAGGATACATGGCTTGTTTATAAGCACATTTGGAAAGTTTTATAATTTTTGTCCTTAAGGATCCAACTGTATTTTTAGATGTTGTCTAAACTGAAACTATATAGATCATCTCTAGGCTTGCTGTCTGCTTATTAACTAAATTAATTAACAACATACAATAGATTAGGAACAATAAAAAAAATAGTGCAATAGGTCCAACATAATGGACATTTTAAATAGGAAGCATCTTCTGTGGGGATTCAATTACATTTTTCTGGAAGTTCCAGAAAAAACTTAAAAGACTTCAATTTTTTTCTCACTTGTTATTTTAACTTTAGGTAATTTATTTAACTTTTCTTTGTTGTATTTTCTTTTCTGCATAAGGGAAAGTTTAAATAATATCTATTTACTTTTTGTAAGTACTGTTTATAATGAGGAATTACCTTTATAAATTGTATTTCTTGAAAGATTCTCTCTTACTGTGGAAAAAGTAAGCCATAACAGGAAAAATAAAATAATAGTACAAAGTAGAAATGGTACATTATGTATCCATAACAAAGATCCAGTCTGTATTTCTGATTTTTCCAAACTTGTAATAATATGGTCATAGAACATTGTTTTAAAAGATCCTCATTACCATGTTTCAAGTTTTTTTTTTTAATGTTCTATCAAAAACCTAAGCTGTCTAATATCAGAATTGGCTTATCAAAATAATAATGACTTATTTATTGGGAAAAATAAAATAGAACAAAGGAAATCCTCAACAAAATGAAAAGGCAACCTGCCAAATGAGAGAAGTTATTTGCAAATCATGTATCTGCTAAGGAGCTAATATTCAAAATATTTAAAGAACTCATGCAATCCAATGGCAAAAAAACCCCCAAAATCTAATTTTTAAATGGACAGAAGATATTAATAAACATTTTTCCAAAGAAAATACACAGATGGCCAGCAGGTACATGAACAGATGCTAAACATCATTAATCACTGGGGAAATATAAATTAACCACATGAGTTATCACCTCACACCTGTTAGAATGGCTACTATAAAAAAGACAAGAAATAAGTGTTGGTGATAAAGTGGTAAAAAGAGAACCCTTGTGCACTGTTAATGGGAATGTAAATTGGTCCAGCAACTGTGCAAAATGGTATGGATGTTTCCCCCAAATTAAAAATAGAACTACATAAGAACCAGCAATTCTACTTCTGTGTATTTGTCTGAGGAAAGGAAAAATTGTAACTTGAAAAGATATATGCACCTCTGTGTTCATTTAGGGATTATTTATAGTAGTTGAGATATGGTAGCTACCTATGTGACAAATCTATGGATGAATGAATAAAGAAGCTATGCTATATGTATGTATGCACACACATAAACAAACACAACAGAGTATTACTCATATAGAAGAATGAGATCTTACCATTTATGACAGCATACGTGGACCTCTAGGGGATTACAACAAGTGAAATAAGTCAAAGAGAGAAAGATAAATACCATATGATCTCTCTTACATGTGGAATATGAAAAACAAAAACAAGCTTATAGTTTTAGAGAACAAGTTGGTGGTTGCTAGAGGTTGGGGGTGGAGGTGTGAAAAATGAGTGAAGGATGTCAAAAAGAAAATTATAACAACAAGAACAATGAAAAGCCCATACGTACAGTTCTCAGAACTATCTTTCTTGTTCTTTATCCAGATACTAACTTATGATTTTCTGTTAAGCTAGTATACTCCATATTGGAATAAAATTCAGTTACTATAAGAAAACAGATCATAGCTAAAAACAAAACAAAGATTCATTCAACTGTCATAAATTTATTGTTTTTAGAGTCAGATTTTGCAAAGTTTTTAAGCAATTGTCTAAAAAGTTACTAGGAGAGACCCTCACTGAGGGAAATCTGAGTACTAATCTGGTTTCATTAAAAAAAAAAAAAACTATAGGAAAAAGCCACATATTGAGGTTTTAAAAAAGTAAACTTTGTGTTTTAGAATAATTTTAGATTAACAGAAAAGCTGTAGAGATAGTACAAAGAGTTTTCATATTCCCTTCACTCGATTTCCCTCATTATTATAATCCTTTATTACTGTGGTACATTTGGCATATTATTTTCCAGTAGCAACTGCACCATTTTCCATTCCATCAGTGTTCAAGGGTTCCAGTTTCTTCATATCTTTGTCAACACATATCATTTTTTTTAACAATAGGTAATACTATATTGTGGTTTTGATTTGCATTTCCTTGCAGGTTGGTGATTATAAGCATCTTTTCATATACTTTTCATGCTTCCCTGATAAGCACAGTTGGTAGAGAATGTACCCATAATGTACAAGACCCCCATCTGCTGGAGCAGGTATAAGCTACCCACTCCAGTATTCTTGGGCTTTCCTTGTGGCTCATCTGGTAAAGAATCCCCCTGCAGTGCGGGAGACCTGGATTCTATCCCTGGGTTGGGAAGATCTGCTAGAGAAGGAACGGCTACTCACTCCAGTCTTCTGGCCTGGAGAATTCCATGAACTGTATAGCCCATGGGGTCTCAAAGAGTTGGACACGACTCAATGACTTTCATATACCCTGGCCATTTGTATATCTTCTTTGAAGAAATTTTTATTCAAGTCCTTTGTTCATTTTTTAGTTGGATTATTTGATTTTTTTTTGCTGTTGAGTTGTAGGAGTTTCATTTATATTTGAGTATTAATTCCTCATCAGATATGTGGTTTGCAAATATTGTCTCCAATTTCATAGGTTACTTTTTAATGTCATTGATTATTTCCTTTGCTGTGCAGAAATTTTCTAGTTTGATGTAGTCCTCCTCGCCTGTTTTTCTTTTCTTGCCTTTTTTTATCCCTGTAAGAGCCCAGTTATTCTTTCCATGCAGATATCTAGTTCTCCCAACACCATTTATTGGAAAATCTGTATTTTCTCTGTTGCATATTCTTGGCAGCTAGGTCAAAAATCAGTTGACTGTATATGTGTGGATTTATTTCACAGCCCTATATTCTGTTCCATTGATCTATGTGTCTGTTTTTATACCAGTATGATGCTGTTCTAATTATTATAGCTTTATAGTATATTTTGAAATCAGGAAATATAATCCCTCCAGCTTTGTTCTTCTTTCTCAAGATTGCTTTGACTATTTGGGGTATTTTGTGGCTTCACATAAACTTTAGAATTTTTTAAACATTCCTGTAAAAAGAAGTCATTGGTATCTTGATAGGTGTTGCCTTGAATCTGTAAATTACTTTGGATAGTATGGACATTTTAATAATATTAGTCTTCTAACTCATGAACATAGAGTTTCTTTCATTTAAATTTTGTTTCATCAGTGTGTGATAGTTTTCAGTGTGCAGGTGTTTTATAGTTTTCAGTGTGCAGGTCTTTTGTGTACATTGATATCAATCTTCTGACTCTGTTTGAATTTTGTGAGTTTTTCCATTAACGTTTCCTTTCTTTTCCAGGGTCCAGTTCAGAGTACCGCATTTCACTTAGTTGTCACCTCTCCCTAGTCTTTTCTGGTCTGTGACAGTCTCTTAGTCTTTCTTTGTTTTTCATTACTTTGATAGTCTTGAGAAGTGCTGGCCAGATATCCTGTATAATGTTCCCCAATCTGGGTTTGTCTAATTTTTTTTTTTCATCATTAGAGTGAGGTTCTGAGTTTTTGGAAAGAATACTATAGAGGTAATTATTATTTTTGCATCATGTTAAGGAGTATAGGATAGCCACATGATAACACTGTTGACATTAGCCTTTATCTTTTGATTAAGATACTGTTCACAAGGTTTGATTATTATAAGATTACTATTTTTCCCTTTCCATACTTTATTCTTTAGAAGTTAGTAGATTCAGCCTGCCCTTAAAGATCTCTTAGAAGAAAGGTATTATATATTATTTGCAGTTCTTCGAGAGAGATTTGTCTCTTCTCTACTGTTTATTTGTTTATGGCAGTATGGACTCAAGTATATTTTATACTTTGAGTTATCATCCAATTCCATGTTGTTTATTTTCACGCTCAAGTTATTCCAACTATGGCCACTGGGAATTTTTTCACACTGGTTTCTATATACCTTCATTTAAAAATTTTTTCATTGAGTACTTCCTTTCTGTTACTACAGGGTGTTCATCTTATATTTTTATTGTACCAGTATCAGCTATTTCTCCAAGGAATCCTGGTTTCTTTTGCTTGAGAAAGGTATTTGAAACCAAGATCTGGGTGTTTGGGTGTGCTTGTTCCTACCGTGATATCTTTGCTTCTAAGCCTTCTCAATGAACAAAGCTAAGTAAAATATATATATATATATATATATATATATGCACGTGAACTCACACTCATACAGTTTTGAATAATGAGGATAAACAGCTTTCCATTTTAAACCTGCTCACTGAGGTTAGTCTAGTCAAAGCTATGGTTTTTCCAGTATCCATGTATGGATGTGAGAGTTGGACCATAAAGAAAGCTGAGCACCAAAGAATTGATGCTTTGAACTGTGCTGTTGGAGAAGACTCTTGAGAGTCCCTTGGTCAGCAAGGAGATCCAACCAGTCTATCCTAAAGGAAATCAGTCCTGAATATTCATTGTGAGAACTGAAGCTGAAACTCCAGTAGTTTGGCCACCTGATATGATGAACTGACACATTGGAAAATACCCTGATGCTGGGAAAGATTGAAGGCAGGAGGAGAAAGGGATGAAAGAGGGAGATGGTTTGATGGCGTCACCAACTTGATGGACATGAGTTTGAGCAAACTCCGGGAGTTGGTGAAGGACAGGGAAGCCTGGCGTGCTGCAGACCATGGGGTCGCAAAGAATCAGACATAACTGAGCAACTGAACTGAACTGAGGTTAGAGAAAAAAGCAACTCCTTCCTGAATAGCTGTGTCTCAAGTGGTTATCAAGAAAGCGTGTTTCATTCTAAATATGGAGCCTAAAAATACCATTCTTGGGAATAAAAATGATATTTTTGTGAGTACATCGCAGCTCCAAATATTTGCCATACCTGAATTCAAGATGAATGTGAATGAAATCATTTTTGCCACAGGATGTTATAGCAGTAAAAGGAATAAAATTTTTCTCACTGCAGCTCTTGCTGCTCACCTGAGAATGTAAGTATTAGATTTAGAATGTATCTCAACTTAGGCTCCATGGAAAACAGGTCTGAAATAATCAAGTTTTGTGTTCACACAATTTTTTAAAATTATGTATTTGCTGAGTCTTTGTTGCTGTGTGGGCTTTTCTCAAGTTGTGGGGAGCAGGGGCTACTCTCCGGATGCAGTGCATGGGCTTCTCATTGCGGTGGCTTTTCTTCTTGTGGGGCACAGGCTCCAAAGTCTTTGGGCTTCGATAGTTGTGACCTGTGGGCTCAGTAGTTGCAGCTCGCGGGCTCCAGAGCACAGGCTCAGTAGTTGTGGCATCCAGGCCTCGTTGCTCCTTGACAAGTGGAATCTTCCGGACCAGGGATTGAACCAGATTCTCTCACACTGGCAGGTGGATTCTTTACCACTGAGCCAACAGTGAAGCCCTCTCATTGATTTTTAATGCTGTTTTGCCATATATGTAATCTGTCTCTGATATCATGAATAGTTAGCGATAAAGTTGTTGTTGTGTTAGTAGCTCAGTTGTGTCTGACTCTTTGTGACCCCGCCGACTGTAGCCTACCAGACTCCTCTGTCCATTCTTTCCAGGCCAAGAATACTGGAGTGTGTTGCCATTTCTTTGTCCAGGGGAATCTTCCCAAGCCAGGGATCATCAAACCAAGGTCTCCTTCATTCCTGCTAAATGCTTTACCATCTGAGTAACCAGAGATAAAGTTACAGAAATCATCAAGATCAGAAACTTAAAATCAGGTCACTTACAAAGTATAGGGACTTAAAGCACTAACATATCAAGAAATAAGTTAAAGTTTACATGTTTGTATTTCTACCTTCTTCTAATTACTTCAGAAGAATATCTTTTATATTTTTGTCATTCTGACCTTGGTATTTTGATTTCTACATTTTTAAGACCTTCACAAAGAGTTTTTTTTTTGTTGTTAATTTTCTCTAAAGACACTTTATTTTTCATTTTTAGTCCTAGAACCATTCCCCCAACCCCTCCCTCTTGCCATCTGAGAGCTTTATCTGGTACAGTTGATTTAAAAGATAGTGTGGAACATGTATGTGCTCATTTATGTCTGACTCTTTGCGACCCCATGGACTGTAGCCCACCAGGCTCCTCTGTCCATGGGATTCTCTAGGCAAGAATACTGGAGTGGTTGCCATGCCCTTCTCTAGAGGAGCTTTCTGACCTAGGGATCAAACCAGTGTCTCCTTTGTCTCCAAGAATCCATTGGCAGGCAGATTCTTTTACCATTGAGCCAGTTAATGCTTCCTCAATTTCCCTCATTAAGTATCTTTCAAAAAGATTAACTTTGTGGAAAATCTCCAATTTTTTTATAGAGAGGCTTAAATTTTTTTTTTTTTGGCCGTGCTGACCAGGGACTGAACCCGTGCCCCTGCAGTGGAAACACAGAGTCTTGCACTGCCAAGGAAGTCCCCAGAAAGTAATTTTTTTAACTTGATTACAGTGTTTGAAAAGTTTCTTGGTTTCCACCTTCTTCTCCCTAGTTTGAGGAGGAGCCATTTTATCTTCCATGCACTTGCAGTTCCAGGGTCTTCAGAGGAGAAATTTTGTCCTTGATTCCTAAAACCATCTGATGCCTGTGCTGTCAGAACCCTCCCACCGTGACATGGCTCCTTAGTATTCTATGTTGGCTATCAGAATTGGGTCTTTCTTACAAAGATACTGTGCTTCTCCCTTTTCGAGCTCAAACCTCCTGCTAGTTCTAGGATCTGAATCTCTGGAATAATGTAACCCATGGTTCTCCTAGTCCTGAAAGTGGAGTATGCTCTCTGAAGAAACCAGAATGAGAACTGTCTTCACATGTGAGAGGCACTGGGTACACATTTTATAGAACTGGATTTGCTTAGGAGAAAAAAATTTAAAAGACTCTCCACCAGTGACTAATGGGTTATCAATTCACTGTGAACGTTCATAGTTATTAACTCTCAGTGAGTAATTAACAATCATTAAACAGGATCTTCAGCTGAATCTAGAGGATACCTTGGAAATTAAACAGAATACTTAGTAATTTGGTCTAGAATCAAAACGGTTTCATGTTCTTTTACCTAACCCTCTAACTTGCTTAATATGGAACCTACATTTAGTATACATAGCATTTGTTGTCTTTGTTTAGTTGCTAAGTCATACCCGACTCTTTTATGCCCCCATGGATTGTAACCCACCAGGCTCCTCTGTCCATGGGATTTCCCAGGCAAGAATACTGGAGTGGGTTTCCATTCCCTTCTCCAGGGGATCTTCCTGATCCAGGGACTGAACCCACATCTCCTGCTGGATTCTCTACTACTGACCCACCTGGGAAGCCCTTATGCTCTTTCACAATTGTTCTTAAGTTTGTATGTGTTTGAATTATCTTCTACACTATTTTTTGATCTTTTCTACTGTGGTTAAAAACACTGGTAATGATTGTGATGTATTCCTTAGTAATGTTCTTTCAGTCACTATGCCTCCCTCTCTGAAAATTCCATCCAGCTGTCAGAGATGGCTGTGTAATTATAATAATTCTGTAATTGTGCTCTTTAGAGCTTTGCAGACAGTGGGAGGAGGTGATGGAGCAAGTGTGCTTCTGCCCATGGTTCTGTGCTCACCGCCTGCATTTCATTCCAACCAACCCACACCCCCTTTGAACAAGCAGATGATAAACTTTGTGAGAAAGATTATTTCCTATTTCCAAAAGTAATGTAATAATTTCATATTCCATGTGAGTGACTTGTTGAAGGATGTTGATATGTTTTTGTACATTCAGACACATAAAAATGATTGTTATCNAGAATAATTTTAGATTAACAGAAAAGCTGTAGAGATAGTACAAAGAGTTTTCATATTCCCTTCACTCGATTTCCCTCATTATTATAATCCTTTATTACTGTGGTACATTTGGCATATTATTTTCCAGTAGCAACTGCACCATTTTCCATTCCATCAGTGTTCAAGGGTTCCAGTTTCTTCATATCTTTGTCAACACATATCATTTTTTTTAACAATAGGTAATACTATATTGTGGTTTTGATTTGCATTTCCTTGCAGGTTGGTGATTATAAGCATCTTTTCATATACTTTTCATGCTTCCCTGATAAGCACAGTTGGTAGAGAATGTACCCGTAATGCACAAGACCCCCATCTGCTGGAGCAGGTATAAGCTACCCACTCCAGTATTCTTGGGCTTTCCTTGTGGCTCATCTGGTAAAGAATCCCCCTGCAGTGCAGGAGACCTGGATTCTATCCCTGGGTTGGAAAGATCTGCTAGAGAAGGAACGGCTACTCACTCCAGTCTTCTGGCCTGGAGAATTCCATGAACTGTATAGCCCATGGGGTCTCAAAGAGTTGGACACGACTCAATGACTTTCATATACCCTGGCCATTTGTATATCTTCTTTGAAGAAATTTTTATTCAAGTCCTTTGTTCATTTTTTAGTTGGATTATTTGATTTTTTTTTGCTGTTGAGTTGTAGGAGTTTCATTTATATTTGAGTATTAATTCCTCATCAGATATGTGGTTTGCAAATATTGTCTCCAATTTCATAGGTTACTTTTTAATGTCATTGATTATTTCCTTTGCTGTGCAGAAATTTTCTAGTTTGATGTAGTCCTCCTCGCCTGTTTTTCTTTTCTTGCCTTTTTTTATCCCTGTAAGAGCCCAGTTATTCTTTCCATGCAGATATCTAGTTCTCCCAACACCATTTATTGGAAAATCTGTATTTTCTCTGTTGCATATTCTTGGCAGCTAGGTCAAAAATCAGTTGACTGTATATGTGTGGATTTATTTCACAGCCCTATATTCTGTTCCATTGATCTATGTGTCTGTTTTTATACCAGTATGATGCTGTTCTAATTATTATAGCTTTATAGTATATTTTGAAATCAGGAAATATAATCCCTCCAGCTTTGTTCTTCTTTCTCAAGATTGCTTTGACTATTTGGGGTATTTTGTGGCTTCACATAAACTTTAGAATTTTTTAAACATTCCTGTAAAAAGAAGTCATTGGTATCTTGATAGGTGTTGCCTTGAATCTGTAAATTACTTTGGATAGTATGGACATTTTAATAATATTAGTCTTCTAACTCATGAACATAGAGTTTCTTTCATTTAAATTTTGTTTCATCAGTGTGTGATAGTTTTCAGTGTGCAGGTGTTTTATAGTTTTCAGTGTGCAGGTCTTTTGTGTACATTGATATCAATCTTCTGACTCTGTTTGAATTTTGTGAGTTTTTCCATTAACGTTTCCTTTCTTTTCCAGGGTCCAGTTCAGAGTACCGCATTTCACTTAGTTGTCACCTCTCCCTAGTCTTTTCTGGTCTGTGACAGTCTCTTAGTCTTTCTTTGTTTTTCATTACTTTGATAGTCTTGAGAAGTGCTGGCCAGATATCCTGTATAATGTTCCCCAATCTGGGTTTGTCTAATTTTTTTTTTTCATCATTAGAGTGAGGTTCTGAGTTTTTGGAAAGAATACTATAGAGGTAATTATTATTTTTGCATCATGTTAAGGAGTATAGGATAGCCACATGATAACACTGTTGACATTAGCCTTTATCTTTTGATTAAGATACTGTTCACAAGGTTTGATTATTATAAGATTACTATTTTTCCCTTTCCATACTTTATTCTTTAGAAGTTAGTAGATTCAGCCTGCCCTTAAAGATCTCTTAGAAGAAAGGTATTATATATTATTTGCAGTTCTTCGAGAGAGATTTGTCTCTTCTCTACTGTTTATTTGTTTATGGCAGTATGGACTCAAGTATATTTTATACTTTGAGTTATCATCCAATTCCATGTTGTTTATTTTCACGCTCAAGTTATTCCAACTATGGCCACTGGGAATTTTTTCACACTGGTTTCTATATACCTTCATTTAAAAATTTTTTCATTGAGTACTTCCTTTCTGTTACTACAGGGTGTTCATCTTATATTTTTATTGTACCAGTATCAGCTATTTCTCCAAGGAATCCTGGTTTCTTTTGCTTGAGAAAGGTATTTGAAACCAAGATCTGGGTGTTTGGGTGTGCTTGTTCCTACCGTGATATCTTTGCTTCTAAGCCTTCTCAATGAACAAAGCTAAGTAAAATATATATATATATATATATATATATATGCACGTGAACTCACACTCATACAGTTTTGAATAATGAGGATAAACAGCTTTCCATTTTAAACCTGCTCACTGAGGTTAGTCTAGTCAAAGCTATGGTTTTTCCAGTATCCATGTATGGATGTGAGAGTTGGACCATAAAGAAAGCTGAGCACCAAAGAATTGATGCTTTGAACTGTGCTGTTGGAGAAGACTCTTGAGAGTCCCTTGGTCAGCAAGGAGATCCAACCAGTCTATCCTAAAGGAAATCAGTCCTGAATATTCATTGTGAGAACTGAAGCTGAAACTCCAGTAGTTTGGCCACCTGATATGATGAACTGACACATTGGAAAATACCCTGATGCTGGGAAAGATTGAAGGCAGGAGGAGAAAGGGATGAAAGAGGGAGATGGTTTGATGGCGTCACCAACTTGATGGACATGAGTTTGAGCAAACTCCGGGAGTTGGTGAAGGACAGGGAAGCCTGGCGTGCTGCAGACCATGGGGTCGCAAAGAATCAGACATAACTGAGCAACTGAACTGAACTGAGGTTAGAGAAAAAAGCAACTCCTTCCTGAATAGCTGTGTCTCAAGTGGTTATCAAGAAAGCGTGTTTCATTCTAAATATGGAGCCTAAAAATACCATTCTTGGGAATAAAAATGATATTTTTGTGAGTACATCGCAGCTCCAAATATTTGCCATACCTGAATTCAAGATGAATGTGAATGAAATCATTTTTGCCACAGGATGTTATAGCAGTAAAAGGAATAAAATTTTTCTCACTGCAGCTCTTGCTGCTCACCTGAGAATGTAAGTATTAGATTTAGAATGTATCTCAACTTAGGCTCCATGGAAAACAGGTCTGAAATAATCAAGTTTTGTGTTCACACAATTTTTTAAAATTATGTATTTGCTGAGTCTTTGTTGCTGTGTGGGCTTTTCTCAAGTTGTGGGGAGCAGGGGCTACTCTCCGGATGCAGTGCATGGGCTTCTCATTGCGGTGGCTTTTCTTCTTGTGGGGCACAGGCTCCAAAGTCTTTGGGCTTCGATAGTTGTGACCTGTGGGCTCAGTAGTTGCAGCTCGCGGGCTCCAGAGCACAGGCTCAGTAGTTGTGGCATCCAGGCCTCGTTGCTCCTTGACAAGTGGAATCTTCCGGACCAGGGATTGAACCAGATTCTCTCACACTGGCAGGTGGATTCTTTACCACTGAGCCAACAGTGAAGCCCTCTCATTGATTTTTAATGCTGTTTTGCCATATATGTAATCTGTCTCTGATATCATGAATAGTTAGCGATAAAGTTGTTGTTGTGTTAGTAGCTCAGTTGTGTCTGACTCTTTGTGACCCCGCCGACTGTAGCCTACCAGACTCCTCTGTCCATTCTTTCCAGGCCAAGAATACTGGAGTGTGTTGCCATTTCTTTGTCCAGGGGAATCTTCCCAAGCCAGGGATCATCAAACCAAGGTCTCCTTCATTCCTGCTAAATGCTTTACCATCTGAGTAACCAGAGATAAAGTTACAGAAATCATCAAGATCAGAAACTTAAAATCAGGTCACTTACAAAGTATAGGGACTTAAAGCACTAACATATCAAGAAATAAGTTAAAGTTTACATGTTTGTATTTCTACCTTCTTCTAATTACTTCAGAAGAATATCTTTTATATTTTTGTCATTCTGACCTTGGTATTTTGATTTCTACATTTTTAAGACCTTCACAAAGAGTTTTTTTTTTGTTGTTAATTTTCTCTAAAGACACTTTATTTTTCATTTTTAGTCCTAGAACCATTCCCCCAACCCCTCCCTCTTGCCATCTGAGAGCTTTATCTGGTACAGTTGATTTAAAAGATAGTGTGGAACATGTATGTGCTCATTTATGTCTGACTCTTTGCGACCCCATGGACTGTAGCCCACCAGGCTCCTCTGTCCATGGGATTCTCTAGGCAAGAATACTGGAGTGGTTGCCATGCCCTTCTCTAGAGGAGCTTTCTGACCTAGGGATCAAACCAGTGTCTCCTTTGTCTCCAAGAATCCATTGGCAGGCAGATTCTTTTACCATTGAGCCAGTTAATGCTTCCTCAATTTCCCTCATTAAGTATCTTTCAAAAAGATTAACTTTGTGGAAAATCTCCAATTTTTTTATAGAGAGGCTTAAATTTTTTTTTTTTTGGCCGTGCTGACCAGGGACTGAACCCGTGCCCCTGCAGTGGAAACACAGAGTCTTGCACTGCCAAGGAAGTCCCCAGAAAGTAATTTTTTTAACTTGATTACAGTGTTTGAAAAGTTTCTTGGTTTCCACCTTCTTCTCCCTAGTTTGAGGAGGAGCCATTTTATCTTCCATGCACTTGCAGTTCCAGGGTCTTCAGAGGAGAAATTTTGTCCTTGATTCCTAAAACCATCTGATGCCTGTGCTGTCAGAACCCTCCCACCGTGACATGGCTCCTTAGTATTCTATGTTGGCTATCAGAATTGGGTCTTTCTTACAAAGATACTGTGCTTCTCCCTTTTCGAGCTCAAACCTCCTGCTAGTTCTAGGATCTGAATCTCTGGAATAATGTAACCCATGGTTCTCCTAGTCCTGAAAGTGGAGTATGCTCTCTGAGGAAACCAGAATGAGAACTGTCTTCACATGTGAGAGGCACTGGGTACACATTTTATAGAACTGGATTTGCTTAGGAGAAAAAAATTTAAAAGACTCTCCACCAGTGACTAATGGGTTATCAATTCACTGTGAACGTTCATAGTTATTAACTCTCAGTGAGTAATTAACAATCATTAAACAGGATCTTCAGCTGAATCTAGAGGATACCTTGGAAATTAAACAGAATACTTAGTAATTTGGTCTAGAATCAAAACGGTTTCATGTTCTTTTACCTAACCCTCTAACTTGCTTAATATGGAACCTACATTTAGTATACATAGCATTTGTTGTCTTTGTTTAGTTGCTAAGTCATACCCGACTCTTTTATGCCCCCATGGATTGTAACCCACCAGGCTCCTCTGTCCATGGGATTTCCCAGGCAAGAATACTGGAGTGGGTTTCCATTCCCTTCTCCAGGGGATCTTCCTGATCTAGGGACTGAACCCACATCTCCTGCTGGATTCTCTACTACTGACCCACCTGGGAAGCCCTTATGCTCTTTCACAATTGTTCTTAAGTTTGTATGTGTTTGAATTATCTTCTACACTATTTTTTGATCTTTTCTACTGTGGTTAAAAACACTGGTAATGATTGTGATGTATTCCTTAGTAATGTTCTTTCAGTCACTATGCCTCCCTCTCTGAAAATTCCATCCAGCTGTCAGAGATGGCTGTGTAATTATAATAATTCTGTAATTGTGCTCTTTAGAGCTTTGCAGACAGTGGGAGGAGGTGATGGAGCAAGTGTGCTTCTGCCCATGGTTCTGTGCTCACCGCCTGCATTTCATTCCAACCAACCCACACCCCCTTTGAACAAGCAGATGATAAACTTTGTGAGAAAGATTATTTCCTATTTCCAAAAGTAATGTAATAATTTCATATTCCATGTGAGTGACTTGTTGAAGGATGTTGATATGTTTTTGTACATTCAGACACATAAAAATGATTGTTATCTTTCCGTTTGTATTTTAGCTGTCATTTTTGTAGTGATTATCTAGGGATTTCCTAAAAATAACATAAACCCTTAAAAATATTCTGTGTGATAGTAAATGGGATCTGTGTTCCCACCATTAGAACGTTAATTTGAACCAGCCATATGAATTTCTGTGTTTTTAGGTCATATGTGTTTCCGTTTTGTTGTTGTTCGGTCACTCAGTTGTGTCCAACTCTTTGTGACCCCATGGGCTGCAGCACTCCAGGCTTCCCTGTCCTTCACCATCTCCCGGAGTTTGCACAAACTCTTGCCCAAGGAGTCAGGCTGCCGTCCAACCATCGTATGCTCTGCTGCACCCTTTTCCTCCTGCCTTCAATCTTTGCCAGCATCAAGGTCTTTTCCAAGGAGTTAGTTCTTTGCATCATAGGGGCAATTTCATATGATTCTAATGCATTTCTCTCTGTGACCCAATGGAAAGAAGAGGTTGTTAATGAAGAAAATAGCTTACCCTTGGATTTTAAAATATTGTGTTTATCCTGTTTCTGGATAATGTACAGGGCCAGAAATGCCAGTGCTTAGCTTTATTTAATAAATTCAATTAAACTCTTATTAAATAACTTATTTATACTGTAAAAAAGTTCAATTAAATAACTTATTTATACTGTAATAATACTTAATCATGTTAAATAAAAACAAATCCCCTTACATCTATCCTGGAGCACTTGTTCAAGCTCTTTATATTGATGTCTTCTATAGGAGGTCTGATAAAACAAGGTGAACTCACCTAGCCACCTCATTTGATATTTGTTTCCATCTTTGCAGAATAATGAATAGATTCTGTGAAGACTGAAACTATAGCTTTACAACAGAGCTAAGAATAACATAGAGTTTTCCTCCTGCTGTTCATTTTATTAACCAAACAGAGTAATTAGACTATCAATCTGTCTGACCTTGTAAGAAGTTAACCTACCCAAAATGCTTCATTTATAACTCAAGGAAACTTCATCATATATTGCTTATACCTTAGGAAAAGAAAATATTAAAAATTTCTACTTTTAACTATTCACTTAGTAAATTTATAATCAATTTCTTGTATAAAGGTGGAGTTAATGACCTGCAATCAATTTTATGCACATTGAAATTTTTTTATTTACTTGGAGTAGGTTGAGCTGAATTCACCCACATTCACCCAACTCAAAAGTGAGTTATGTAGGCACTATTGAATGGTATTTATACTTTTACAAAATGAGAGAATCAGTGTAGTTAATAGCTAGGGCTCCTTTTTCCTATTTGAAGATAATTGATTTCTTTAGTGCACAGATACTGATGAATCACAATAGATGTGATTGATCACAGCATGTGGTAGTCATAGCTGGATTGTCTTGGAGGCCTGGTATTGTGTTTAAAGTTGTTAGATGGTGGTGGTGGGTGGGACAGAGTTTGTTAGAGAGGGGAATGGTATGCTTCTCATGAGGAAGAATTTCAATTATAGTTACCTGGATTTATTAGTGATGAGGCCTCGTCACTACTTGCCAGTGGAGCATCAGCCCTGATCCTAATGCAGGCCATGTGACCGATTGTGCAATGAGTCTGAGCAGGGATGCTGTGAGAGCAGCAAAGAGAGGTCCCTAATCTGTCTTGTTGATGGGATGGGACAGAGGCATGTGGATGCTTCCTGGGAGAGGTAATCATGATTGATACATAAAGGGTAACTGGAGTACACTTGATAGAATGAGGTTGGAACCTTACAGCATAATGTAAAGCTATATGTGGTAGACCAGAAACTCACTATTCCTGGAATAAACATGGGAACTGGGGTGTAAGGAGATGAGGAGGGTTCAGGCCAGGCCATCATAGTTTGTATGCCAGACTGAGTGAGGTGTTTAGGCTTTACCCTGCAGCACTGGGGAACTAGTGGAGAGTCTTAAGCAGAGAAATGCTATAAAATGCTAATTATAGGAAGATTATTTTTGAGGTTGTGAGTTGGAAAGATTTGAGGTCAACGGGCTTCTCTGGTGGCTCAGATGGTAAAGAATCTGCCTGCAATGCAGGACATCTGGGTTCTATCCTTGGGTTGGGAAGATCTTCTGGAGGAGGGGATAGCAACCCACTCCAGTATTCTTGCCTGGAGAATCCCTATGGACAGAGGAGCCTGGTGAGCTACAGTCCATGAGCTCACAAAGAAACGGACATCACTGAGAGACTAAGCACAGCATAGTACCAAGGTCAAGGCTGGACACAGGCTGACTACTAGGGATGTTATAACACCACTTGGGAAGAAGTCTTAAAGATCTTATCTAGGGTAAGAAATGGTCAAACTCAAGAAATATTGTGATTGAATGACTCATTGATTGTACATAGATAGTGAAGGAGAAGCAAGAGATAGGAACATTTCTGATTCAGTCCCTGAGATGGTTGGCCACTAACAGAAATAGGAAGTTGGTGGACAGATGAGATTTGCCTTGGAAAAGATGCTTAATTTAGTTGAGACTATACTGAGTTGAGGCATGAATAATTAACATACTATAATAGAAGTTTTTAGTTCTCACTACCATAGGACCAGAATGAGTACTCCTTATTGGCAGACAGCTGTCTTCTGTTTGGTAATTCAGGGATTGAGATTTCTCCTGTTCTGTGGCTACACCGTCTTCAACATGTAGTTTGCAGGAAGGGGAGAAACATGGAACCTGTTCATTGGTCAAAGATTATCCATATGATGAACCCTAACTTCAAGCAAGGCTGGGAAATGTAGCCAATTGCCCAGAAACAAGAGGAAATTATTTTGGGAATCAGCCAATAGATTGTGCCACAGGGTTGACTGGTGGATATTGAAATCTGAAACTCAAAGCAAAGATTTGAGCTGAAATGTGGTTTTAGAAACATCAGAGATGGAGTGATTTCTATCATGAGCACACAGATGAAGTCACTCATGGAGAGCAAGCAGTGACGAGAGCAGGAGCCCAAGGGTAGAGGTTTTAAGCTGGCCAACACACCGAGCTGGTGTGGGACAAAGGATGTGAGAAGGGGCCTGAGAGAGAGTAGGAGGTGTGTTATGAACCATGGAAGCCAGTGGGTATAGCGAGTGTTCAGAAGTTGGTGGACAAGAGTGTAAAATGTTGTGAAAAGGCCCAGGAATGTATAAAATAAACCCTCAGTATTACTGAATCAAATGATTAAATATTAGAGAATGGATTGAGTAGTTCTCACTTCAAGGGCATGATCAAGACAGAAATCGGACCTCAGTGTATTGAAGAATCTACAGAGAGGGGGATAATTGATGAAACAAGATCTCAGAGAGAACAGGAGCAAGGGTGCTTACTAAAATGAAATTTTGAGTTTATTCAAGTATTGCTTTTTATATAATGCTTTTCTTTTCAGCCCATATTATGATTGATAACTGATAATTGTTACAAGCAATTTTGTCAATTTACTTAGCAGTAGAGACTATTATTTCATTTCTAGTTATATATTAATTGGTTTACATGATCAATTCACTTGTCCTGGGAAATATACATTAATCTTAGAAAAGAAAGTCACATTTTTCTTGGTTTTGAATACAAAGTATAACAGAAAAGAGAAATATTCTGCTGTACTTCTGTTATAACTTTGCTAAGCTAAAGCAAAATTTAAATCTTTTATAACCTTTCTCTCTTTGTTTAAACAATGTTGATTATTATGGTTTTTACTTTCCCTCTATCCTGCTCTTTAGCTGGGAACATGTTTAGAGGCCCTTTTCTTTCCTAGAACATTTTTTAATAACGGGGAACTGAGATAGAAGTAAAGAAGCTTACATTTGGGTTGAGATGGATTTTTAATGTTCTGGTATTTCATACTGAACAACAAACCCTAGCTTTATTAATAAATAACAGCTATCTTTCCCTTTTTCTTACACTTGATTCACATTTTTCAGTGGGGCACATAGCATTAGTTTAAATTGCTTTAAAAGTTGTTTCTGTAGATTGTACATTGTTTCTCACTTAAGAACAGAATATTTAGAGGTAACAGATCTGAAAATAAGCCATTACTTTTATATACTAATGATAAAGATGATGGCAAGAATCTTTTTCAGTATGTTTTATGTTTCATTTTAAATGGTATTTTAACAGTTTCCTTTACTTTTCTTCAGAATTCTGATATTAGGAAATAGGATCAAAGTAAATAAAAATGTGTTTAAAATATTTATTTTGGTTTAAATATATTTCGTAGGAAAAAGAGGTAGATGATCATATTCATTTTTTATTCCTAATTCTTTAGTTCCTGGTTCATAATAGACCCTGGAAATATTTGTGAATGGAGGATAACACTTGAGTCAGTATCTTTTTAGAAAAGTTTTATAACTGTCATATTAAATAATACAGGATGCAGCATTCTAGTGCTTTTTCATTCAGTATTCTTTTCATACTTGATGTCAGAGTCAATCCATAAAATGAGCTGGCTATGAAATGAGTATCCAGCAATCATCTCCCCATTATGCTAGCCAGAATACATTTCAGAACTAAAGTTGCCCCATTCAAGAAATGTGTATTTGCTGATGAGATTCTAAAGAAAGCCACACTTTGTGTCACCCTGGCCCAGTGCTTCAATCGTGCCCAGAATCTCTTTATTATAGGCCTGTTTTTCTCTAAATACCACTTTCTCTCATGTGATTTATTTAAAAGTGTATTTTTAGCTCCTTAACCTCTCTGTTTTATCAGCTTTTTATTTTGTATATTGAATAGGATATAGGGTTTCTAGGAGGGAGATAAAGACGGAGATGAGATCTGTATCTCAACTCTATCAAATGTCAAACAGTGTGTAGGACATTTGGATAAACAGGTAATTACAGTGCCTAGGACAGTATCTGACTGAGTCACCGCCCCCCCCCCCC
>SJYV01034183.1:386015-454865 GCA_006410875.1 Neotragus pygmaeus
TTTTCTTCAGAATTCTGATATTAGGAAATAGGATCAAAGTAAATAAAAATGTGTTTAAAATATTTATTTTGGTTTAAATATATTTCGTAGGAAAAAGAGGTAGATGATCATATTCATTTTTTATTCCTAATTCTTTAGTTCCTGGTTCATAATAGACCCTGGAAATATTTGTGAATGGAGGATAACACTTGAGTCAGTATCTTTTTAGAAAAGTTTTATAACTGTCATATTAAATAATACAGGATGCAGCATTCTAGTGCTTTTTCATTCAGTATTCTTTTCATACTTGATGTCAGAGTCAATCCATAAAATGAGCTGGCTATGAAATGAGTATCCAGCAATCATCTCCCCATTATGCTAGCCAGAATACATTTCAGAACTAAAGTTGCCCCATTCAAGAAATGTGTATTTGCTGATGAGATTCTAAAGAAAGCCACACTTTGTGTCACCCTGGCCCAGTGCTTCAATCGTGCCCAGAATCTCTTCTTTATTATAGGCCTGTTTTTCTCTAAATACCACTTTCTCTCATGTGATTTATTTAAAAGTGTATTTTTAGCTCCTTAACCTCTCTGTTTTATCAGCTTTTTATTTTGTATATTGAATAGGATATAGGGTTTCTAGGAGGGAGATAAAGACGGAGATGAGATCTGTATCTCAACTCTATCAAATGTCAAACAGTGTGTAGGACATTTGGATAAACAGGTAATTACAGTGCCTAGGACAGTATCTGACTGAGTCACCGCCCCCCCCCCCCCCACCAAAAGAGCAGTGGTAAAACATCTCCTTAAGAGGCCTCAGGTCCCCCACTGTTGTACAGCTGTAACAGTTAGTTCTGTTTCTGTGCAGAATTCTGTCCCTTACATAGAACTGTTTTGGACAACACACCCTTTTATTAGTCACACTAGCTGATGTAAGAGATAAGCCTCCTGACTTCAGTGGTTTAGCACCTTATATGTTTTTTTTACACTTGTATTGAACAATACAGTTTGTTTCTGAATAAGTGGCCTCTGCTCCACATGGTCATGGAAGGACTTAGGCTGAAGGAAGCTCGGTCATCTACGATGTCAGTGCCCAGATTGTAGAACTTGAAGGAGCATGAAGGATTCCATGTGAGAGGTTTTTATGGGCCAGAACCTGAAACCACAGATGTCTCCTCCCTCTCTTCCGTTGTCTAGCACTCAGGCACATGTCTTCCCCAGCTGCAGTAGAGAACTGGGATATGCAAGTAGTTGAGTCCCAGAAGAGTGCCTGCTGAGTGGGGTTGAGAGACTGTGTTGAATTTCCCACCTGCTTCAGAGAGTATGTCTTATATAACTTTTTTTTTCTGCTGGTATAGATAGAATAAGTTGTTTTCTTTTAGTAATTGATTCTGTTTCAGAAATCACTTGGGAATTGAAATGGAAGGAAATGTTGTATTTTCTTTTTCTAATACAATGAACTTACTTAAAAAATATGAAAACAAACATTTGAAGGTTTTTCCCGTTAACTTGCTAGAATTACTTTCCCTTAGGAGTCACTGCTATTCTCTTTCCCATTTGGCAGGCTGCTTTTGCAAAGCATCTCTTCTGTGACACCCCCCTGCCCCAGCCTCTTCCTCCCATTCTGTGCCTCTCCAGGCACAGTTAGCATTTGCATCTGCAGTGTTCTGCTAGAGCTTGAACATACCTATGTTAGTTGAAGCCATTCATCCACTTATTCATCTGAGCACCTATAATGTAGTAATAATAATAATGAATGTACAATGACAGAAAGAAAAGGAGAGTTGACATTCACTATGATAGAATCACATACCGAATAGTGCCAAGGACACAGGGAAGAGGCATTTAGCTCTGCTTTGGGATGAGGGAGAGGTGGAAAATGCTTCTTTTACAGGGAAGAGGTTTGGTTCTAGTCTCTTTAATTACACAAGGATGCTTTCCCTTCCCTCAGTGGTGAAATTGATGAGGAAAGAAGCCTGTCATGATCATCTGTAACTCTAGCACTCAGTACTGTCAGGCTTATATTAGACACTCAGGAAACAGAATTGACTGAATATGTACATCGGTAAACTTAGAAACCTGTGTTTATTCCACAGTTTTCGTACATTATTTCATCCACTCCTCACAACAGCTTTATGGTAGGGCAGATATTCTTATTCCTGAATTATGAAGAATGAGCCCAAATTCAGAGAGATTTGTGCGTGTACATGCTGCGTCACGTCAGTCGTGTCCAATTCTTTGCAACCCCATGGACTGTAGCCATGGACTGTAGGCTCCTCTGTCCATGAGATTCTCCAGGCATGAATACTGGAGTGGGTTCCTATGACCTCCTGAGGGGATCATGACCCAGGGATTGAACCTGTCTCTTGGTGATTTGCACACGACACACAATGGGTTAATAGATCTCAGGTGTTCTGCACTTAATCTTGTGCATTTTTCACTCTTGGAAACAAATGTGTAAATTTCAGAGGAGTGCTTTGAAACATAGCATGTGCTTTGAGGACAGGACATTAGATCACTTGAATTCCTTTGCATGATGAAGACTGTTCATTTACATTGAGTCAAAGGATAAAGTTCTTTTTAACAGAAACAAAGAGCTAGTTCTTTCCAGCATATTTTATAGCTCTTCATATTCCTGCCAGCACAGTGTTATGTGCCTAGTTGGTACTCTATAAGTCTTTCTTAAATAATTGACAGTGGTTTAAAATACATACATCAGATTCACCTAAAATGGACAAGCTTCTTTTTAGAGGCTGTCATAAACTTTTACCAGTATCATTGTGTCACAATGGACAAAATTGGACTGTGGTATATTCTCATTCAAAGAATTTTGTTTTAATTCAAGGAACGTTTAATGCACTAACTTAGTTTCCAATTTTCTTTGGCTTTCTCATTCTTTGGCACTTACCCTCTCAGTCTGCCCAAGGAAACCCTGTGTGGAAGCTCAGATTGGCTGATATTCTTACCACAGCAGTTTGAGATATTTTAAAATGGACTAGCTTTAGTGTCTTCTGATGCTTTAAAAATCTCAAACTTCTAAGAATTGGAGTTTACGATAGGCATTCATTGCTCCCATATAGAACTTTCATATTTTGTACCATAACATATCAGTGTTCTCTACAGAAATATTATGACTTGGTGCTTAACTTATTAAAATTGCAGTCAAGTAAGGTTGAAGGCCTGACTTATAGAAATATAAAATTATACATTTCTACATGGGTATTCTGCTTCATGGCAATCTTAATGTCTGAAGACAGACTCATTTGGTCTCTTCTCCTTTCTTGCTCCACTCTCCAACCATTGCCATGCTTCTCATGTCATTTAATGACAAGCTCCAAACCATGAAGATATCCTGACTACTTACTCCCTTTTCTGTTTCCTAATTCATGTTCACGCAGTGTTGCATTGACCTCTAAAATGTTTCTGAAATCAGGGGATTTGAGACTGTTTTAAAGCCAGGTGTGAGTGTATTGCCTAATCTCCTTAAAGCTATGAAATTAGGGGGAAGGAGCCAAGAGCCCTGTAAGCATTTACTGTCAAATCAGCAAGAGGACTTGTATGAAAAAATATATTAAATTTTCAGGAGATTTCAATGTTAGAAACATTTCTCATCAATCTACTTGAGTAAGAATTTGTTTCATCATCTCTGGAAGCACTTGCTTTTTCCAAAATTCTGTAACCAGGAGACAGACTAGACGGTGGGAATTTTTCAGAGTATATGGCACAGAGAAGGTGGTTGGTAGATGTTTAATGAATGAGGAGCTGGACAGATGAAGAACAATAGAATTGTCTTGATGAAAGGATCCTGCACTCTGCTTCTGTTTTCCGTTTTTGCTTCACAGAAATATATATTTTTGTTTTGGTTTATTTTTGTAAGAGCAAGAGGAGTGCCAAGTTTTAGAAAGACAGACCCACCTTTCATATTAATCATTACTAGGGAAACACCACTAATGCATTAGTTTATTACCTAGTGGCATTTAATCTGCAGGACATCCAAGAGAGTGCTTTGAAAAGGGTCTGTGATTGAAGACTCACTGGTGCCAATTGTATGTTTAAAAAGAAAGAAATGAATGTCAGGGGTATATAGGTTTTAATCTCTGATTATTCTGATAGTAGTAATGTGCCCAGAATTGTGGAAAGATTCTTGAGGCTTTTCTTATCCACTGATTGCCTTATTGCTAATATTTCTTTGATGTAATAATGTTATCTATATTTCATAAATGTGACGTAGTGATATTTATCCTGAACTTATCCTTCAGCCACAGAATAATCGAGAACAACAGAATATTAAGGTGATAAAGTCCAAGTACTAAGCAATGAAGGTCAATGAGGTTTTTTTGCAAGTTAATTTTGTTACATCATATACTGAAAGGTTGAAAGAGAATTACTTCTTATTTTCTGTTTGTTTTGCAGGGAAAGATGGTGAAAGGAATGGGAGGGGCTATGGATCTAGTGTCCAGTGCCAGAACCAAAGTAGTGGTCACCATGGAACATTCTGCAAAGGTAAGGAGGGCTACTTTTGGAAATTCACACTAGGCTGAAATCCTGTGCACCAGGTCATGTGGCTGTGGTTTTTATTGTTTGCTCTGGATCACTCAACTTGATAGTGTTTATATTTTAGACCAAAACATTGCAAATAAAGACAGTTATTTATTATCATTGAGCTAAATGGTTGTTTAACTTTGAAGCAAACATCAGGGCATTCTTTGATTATTTGCCTCACGTGCACATTAAAGGTAAAAGCTATAATGTCTTCAAAGGCGGTGAAAAGATGTTAGGGAAGAGGTGTTGATTCAGGTTGGTGGATATTTTTAATCTGGGGGCCACACCCAGCAGCATGAGGGATATTAGTTCCCCAATCCAGAACTGAACTCGTTCTGCCGTACAGTGGAAGCTCAGTGTCCTAACCACTGGACTGCCAGTGAATTCTGATTCAGGTTGTAAGATGGTTATAGTGGTTGCTATTTCTGTGAAAAATGAAAATGCAACAGAATGTGGGTTTTTAAAAGCAGTTATTTTCATATGGATAATACAGCCTTTTACCAAGGCTGTGGAGTTGCCATTTTGAGAAAGTTAGAAAATTATGAACTTGGTAACAGCAAGTGGTCTATTCTAAAGAATATTACACTTTTATTTGATAAATTATTCAATGTTTATTGAATGCCTATTCTGTGTTGGTTACTGCTGGAATTTGGCTGTGACTAAAAATGGACAAGAATCCTTGACCTCGTGGTGTGTAACTAATGATGATGATGATGTCATTATCCTACAGTGGTGATGGCTTCCATTCATTGAGCTTGTGCTCCAAAGGTACACTAAGCTCTGTGTGTATTTGCCTGTACAAGCCCATGAGCTTGATATAGGTATTTGTTGTGGGTCCAGAAACAGAGTTTCAATGAAATTAAGTACTTGCCTGGGGTCACATAACTAACCTGATACCTCTGACTTTGAAGCCCAGTCTTCTAAATGCCAGGCTATCAGTATGACTTCCTTCCTTATTCCTTTCTTATTTGTATTTGAACCAGCTGAGCTTAATTGCCTTCCTGACCCGAATCCCTGGGCTTCTGATAATTTGCAAAGTTGATATTGAGTGACAAGTACGCTTTTCACTCTCATGCCCTTTGCTCATTCTCCTTTTAAAATTCTTAGTTTTGAAACAAAAACTATTTGTTTTCACCTTGTTGTTGTTGTTCAGTTGCTAAGTCCTGGACTGCAGCACACCAGGCTTCCCTGTCCTTCACTATCTCCCAGATTTTGTTCAAACTCATGTCCATTGAATCAGTGATGCCATTCAGCCGTCTTGCCCTCTGTCATTCCCTTCTCCTCTGTCGTTCCCTTCTCCTCCTGCCCTCAGTCTTTCCCAGCATCAGGGTCTTTTCCTTGATACCTGCTATTTTGAGTGGAAGTGGTAGTTCATTTTCACTTTTTTTATTTGGTGATGAAGTGTTGTTGGAGAGCCTGGATCTGAAAGATTTGCATTTGACTTGCTTCCCATGGGGAGTTCTGTTACAGAATGATATGTGTCATGAAGCAGTTTCATTGTGAAAACTGTAATACATACAAAATTATCATAAATTGCTTAGTAAACACTGAAAACTGAGCAGTGAAGCATAAATATGCAGCAATAGAAATGAAACCAACACAGGTGACTTCTGAGCAGTGCCTGGCAAAAAGCATCCAAAATACTCCATTTCAGAGACAAAAGAATGCCAAGCACGCAAATCAAATCCAAATTTTTTCCAGAACATAATGTCTATTTGGAGGAAACTCTTGCCGACTTTCCTTTTGTTGTTCCTTCAATGTTGACGCATAGGCAGTGAAGTCCGACTCATTTCAGATTATTTTTGTGCATTCGTTTTCAAAACATTGGGCCTGTATTTAGCAAATTGTCTCTCTCTCACTTCTCTTTTCCCCCAAAACTGTTTTCTTTCTCCTCAGCTGGAATTTTTGATAGAGGAAACATGGCACTTCAAACTTTTGATTAGAAGCCCTTATCAAAGCTTTTCATAGAAGGAGGATACTCTTTTTTATTTATCTTTTTTAGCATTTCTTGTTTTTCTTCTCTCAGTGAGGAAATTGGCACGGACTTTTAGACCAGAACTGAAGTTAGGTATTTTCCCTAGATACTATCAATTGAACAAACTAACAAAAAATATTCTTGTGATTAAGAGGTTGGTTCAAGATGGCGGAATAGAAGGACGTGTGTTTATCTATCTCCTCTTGCGAGAGTCCCAAAATCACAAGTAGCAGTTGAACAACCATTGACAGGAGGATGCAATAATAATAGTGATTTCTTGATACTTCATAGTTAGATAACCTTGAAAACTGGGCTTCCCTGTTTGCTCAGTGATAAAGAATCCACCTGCCAATGCAAGAGACACATGTTCAATCCTTGAGTTGGAAAGATGCCTTGGAGAAGTAAATGGCAACCCACTCCAGTATATTTGCTTGGGAAATCCCATGGACAGAGGAGCCTGGAGGACTACAGTCCATGGGATTGCAAAAGAGTTGTATATGACGTCAGTTCGCTTCAGTTCAGTCACTCAGTTATGTCCGACTCTTTGGGACCCCATGAATCACAGCACGCCAGGCCTCCCTGTCCATCACCAATTCCCAGAGTTCACTCAGACTCACATCCATCAAGTCAGTGATGCCATCCAGCCATCTCATCCTCTGTCATCCCCTTCTCTTCCTGCCCCCAATCCGTCCCAGCATCAGAGTCTTTTCCAATGAGCCAAGTCTTCGCATGAGGAGGCCAAAGTACTAGAGTTTCAGCTTTAGCATCATTCCTTCCAAAGAAATCCCAGGGCTGATCTCCTTTAGAATGGACTGGTTGGATTTCCTTGCAGTCCAAGGAACTCTCAAGAGCCTTCTCCAACACCACAGTTCAAAAACATCAATTCTTTGGCGCTCAGCTTTCTTCACAGTCCAACTCTCACATTTATACATGACCACTGGAAAAACCATAGCCTTGACTAGATGGACCTTTGTTGGCAAAGTAATGTCTCTGCTTTTCAATATGCTATCTAGGTTGGTCATAACTTTTCTTCCAAGGAGTAAGCATCTTTTAATTTCATGGCTGCAGTCACCATCTGCAGTGATTTTGGAGCCCCCCAAAATAAAGNTTGGTAGTCTTGGGATTAATTTAATCTGTGGGTAGACTGAATAGGAAGATTCATCAATTTAATGTTTCTGGATGCAAAATTCTTAAGTGAACTTCTCTGGAAATATACACACAAAATTGAACTCCTGCCCTTGATAACTTTGGCAGTGTGATACAATCAAAGAAAAGTTATATTGAGCCTTATGACTAATACAAAAGATGATCTATCCAAAGTTAAGAATATATTTATCATTCCTGTCTTCTTTGATTTCCTGAATCACAAGTACACATTGTTGGATCTCATTTTAGGAAATTCAGTAAAAATTAGGTTTTAACCATTTAGGTACAAATTGCAGTATGGCCCCTACAGTGAACCAGAAAAATCTGTTCTTTGGTTCTTGCATAAAGTAGACTGCAGAACACACCTGCGTTTTAGAGGGCCTCTAGATATTATCTTCTTTGATAGAAAATTGTTACTGGTAAATTGAAACTGAGAGAGCAGCATGACCGCAGGTGCCGAGGTTCCTTTCCGACCCAGATTGGAACCTGAGATGCTGGAATGACCCTGTTCTCGTGAGTGAGCCAGAAGGGTGTCATTTCCATTGTTTTGATTCAGTATTTTGATGAACCACAGAACAGAATTCTCTAGATCAAGAGTTGGTTTGTTTGTTTTTTCATAATGATGCTATTCCTTTTGGCATCAATCTGGTTTAGAACCCTCATTCAGTTGTGGTTTGAAGCACCCTAAAGCAGCCTTTTGAAGCAGAAGGCTTATAATACTTTTCAGAAGCCACATTTTAAGGAGAGTTTTGTTCTAAAATGGTGCCTGCCCCTAGGGCAGTTTATATCCATAAAGATGACATGTAGAGAAGAACAAGCAGATAAAAGGGCACAAATTTAACCTACCATTTATTCCAAGTCTTATCATTTCTTAAACTCCTCCACAATCATGGACAGGACTTGTTGAAAAGAATCCATTACTTTGAAATCAAAAACAGCCCTTGCTCCTGTTTTCTTTAATAAAGTAATGCGGTGCAGCTTCTAAGGGCAATTCCAGCTGCATTTTACCCCCTATCTTCCTCTTCTCCCTGTCCCCCCGCTTCATGTGCGCCCTCGCTTTGTTCTTAACAGTTTAGTGCTTTCATGCGGAACAACTCCCCAAATTCTACCCATCTTTTAATATAATTTCCAGCTTCATCATGAAGAGGTTTCAGATAACTTAGCACTTACAATTTCATCCTCAGAGTGGCCCACCATTCATTTTGGCACTTACCATCTAATATAGGGGCCCCCAGCCCCCCGGGTACCCATCTTAAACTTGGCTGGCGCAGCCGGAGGTGAGCGTTAAGATGAGCACCCAAAGCTTCATCTGCTTCTTCCCATCGCTCCCTGGCTTTCACATTACCACCTGAACCATCCCACCTGCTACCCCCAGTCTGTGGAAAAATTGTCTTTCACTAAACCAGTCCCTGGCGCCAAAAAAGCTTGGGAACCACTGATTACATGCCTGCATTTTCTCATGAGATTACTTATATGTTATTTAACTTCACTGCCATTTGAAAAAGCTTTCTACACTTTCTCTCCATGTGCATTATTGTTTTATACATCCTTTCATTTCATAAGTATTTCTGAGCTCCTTCTCAGAGGCAGGCTATTGCCAACAGTGGGCTCAGAAAGGAGGACAGTCTGCCGCCCAGGAGCACGTTCAGGGGGAGCTGACATCCAGCATCCAGAGGTGCCAGCAGTTAGAGTAATGCATGCAGTAAAGTGCACAGGAGAGGTGTGCCAGGTCGGATGCTGAGTTGCAAACATAGAGGAAGGCTGCTTAGCAGCCTCAAGAGTCTCAGAAAAGTTTCTGAGTGGTGTCAGATATAAGCTTTTCTCTCTTTCTCTCTCTTTTTTTTTGGCCACACCGCACAGCTTGTATGTGGTGGATCAAACCCAACGGTTTGATCCCAGGCCCTAGTAGTCTCAGCGGTAAAGAATCCGCCTGCCAACACAGGAGACATGGGTTTGATTCCTGGGTCAGGAAGATCCCCTGGAGAAGAAAGTGGAAACCCACTCCAGTATCTTTGCCTGGGGAATCCCATGGACAGAGAAGCATGGCAGGCTACAGTCTATGAGGTCGCAAATAGTTGGACAGGACTGAGGGTCTCAATGACAACAAAAGAACAACTCTCGGCAGTGAGAGCTGAGTCCTAACCACTGGACCACCAGGGAATTCCCATCAAATATAAGCTTTTAACTGTAAGGCATTTCACAGTCTGAATCTTTTCTCCTCCAGTCTATTGCTCTTTTTGCCTTAACATTCTCCCCACCTTTACCATCCTAAATGCTGTGAACTATGTGGCATCACTTGCACCTCCCCACCCCCAACACACACCATGTTCTTCTGGGACTTTGCACATCCTGTCTCTCTCCCTGGCATGCTCTTCCCACCCTAGCCATCTGGCTAATTCCTGCCATCTTTTATGTCTCAGCTATTTATTCTTCTAGCAAACCTTCCCTATCTGTCCCCAAGTCTTGTCATTGCTTCCCTGAGTCTTAGGACTCCACCCTAACTTAGCACTGTATTGAAATAACCTCTGAGCTCTGCCTGTCTCACTCATTACTATTTATCCAGTGCTTGACCTGTACACAGTGAATGCCTGTTGAATAAATACCATACGTTCCTTGATGAGAAAATTAATAGATTGAGTGATGTCTTGAAAAATAAATATGAGTTTTTATAAGTGAAAATAAGAGCAGAGAGGCCCTTCTAGGCAAAAGGGAGACAATAGGCAGAGTCTCAGAGGTATTAAAACACAGCTTTCTCAGGGGCTTGCCTGTGGGACAGTGTGGAGCATGGGACAGCATGGAGTGAGGGTATAGCCAGGGATTTTGAAGGCTGAAGGTAAAAAGCCAGTGAGGGGCCGAATTATGAAGGAATGTGAATATATTGTTAATAAATTTGGGCTTTATATAGAAGGCAGTTGGGAGCCCTTCATGATTTTTAATGGACTTTGCCCTTGTGGCTCAGCTGATAAAGAATCCGCCTGCAATGTGGGAGACCTGGGTTCCATCCCCGGGTTGGGAAGATTCCCTGGAGAAGGGAGAGGCTATCCACTCCATTATTCTGGCCTGGAGAATTCCATGGACTGTATAGTCCATGGGATCACAAAGAGTTGGACATAATTGATCGAATTTAATTTTCACTTTCATGATTTTTAATAATTGGGGACACCATTGATTAGATTTGCATTTTGTAAAGAGCCATGTGGTTTTTACATAGAGTAGGGGAAGAAGCCATGAGACCCCCTTCAGGTATCTTGGTCAGAAATATCAAGGTCCTAAACCACAAGACCCAAAGAGATTTCAGAAAGATTTAGGAGATGGACTCAGCCTAACTCGGTGATGAATGGGACATAGTCGCTAAGGCAGAGGTGATTCCTGAGTTTTCTGGCTAGAGTCATGGTTTACGTCTTTTATCTTTAATGAAGCCTGGCTCTTCAGGAAGAGAAAGGGGGGAGCAAGGGGAGGCAGTGAAAAAATAGGTTTGTTTGAACATACTCAACCTGATATTCCTGAGTAAGGTGACATCCAAAGTATCCAGTCTGAGATTTCTGATAAACAAACAGAGATGGGTAGCTGGAGAGAAGTCACTGTTTGAAAGAATGTGTGAACTCATTAGCTGACAGGGGTAACTGGAACCTAACCTGTGTGTCGATAAAGGGAGCTAGGTGTGGCGCTTTGGGTCCCTCAGGGAATGGAATAGGTAGGGTATTTCCCCTGTGCTCTATACATAGTAGATGCTCAATAAATGCTGCCTTGCTATTAAGTTTAATGACTGTGACCACTCTGCTAGAGCAGATGTGGGACTAGAATTCCATTTTCAGCTCTTAAGGAAAGTTCCATTAGTTGCCTGCCATTTGAAAGAGGCTTCAGAGATATTACAACTCTGCTTTCTTGGTTTTGTGTTGCTAGAATGATGGGATGATAGATGCCTTCCTCAGCAGCATTTGGGCTGTGACTAATTGCTTTATCCATAATGCAGCCTGTTATGGTGGTAAAAAAAATAATAAAATTATTCATTTGTAAAACAAAGTAATTGAAATATTATTCTTGGTAGTTGAACAGTTGGTAGTAGCTTTTAGATTTTAGTGTCTGTCTTTTATCACGTTTTTGTTTACACTTTAAGTGGGGACTCTCCCTCAATATTTCAAAAGTAGGTTTCTCATTTTTTTAAAAATTCATAATGCTTAGTTTTCTAATATATGACCTTGAGAGCTAATTAGGGATTGATAATAAAAGCAGTGTCATTTGCCACAGAGTTTATCTTCTTGATCACCGAAGCCTTATACTCATAATACCACAGTTATACACAGTAAGGCTCTTTTCCTCTTATTTGTTCCATTTTGATAAATTTATGGTTGTTCATAATACAAGGGAAAGAATATAGTATGAATGATGCTCCAGAAACATTTTCTGCAAATAAAAAGTTGCCGATTAAAAAAAAATTGTAATTGTCATTTTGAAATTGAATAACCTCCTGCATCATATGGACGTTCCTCACTGATAATTTTTTCCCCTCAAAACATATTTCAGCTGAAAAAAGTTTTAGGAACACAAAAATGTGGAAACAAAAAAGTTTGCTGAAATAGATCATCCCAAATTTAAATCATCTTTTCCAGTAAAACCAATTAGGTGTCTATGTCTTCATCAAACAAAGCAAATATCACTAGTTCCCTTAATGTTTTGCTCCTGAGGAGAAATATCAATTATCTGGAGATAGATAACCATTGGGAGGCTTTAATTTGTGTTCACACACATACACACCTGTGGGAGAAAGAACATGCCTCTGTGGTGTCCTTGCTATGTCTCAGGCATGAGGCCAGCTTCTCAGAGTAGGTTTGTTATTATATTTGTCCTGTATAACAATCTTGGGAAGTAGCTTTGTTTGACATACATCTACAGATGTGAAGACAGGTTCAGCAAAGATTGCATAGCCGTTGCCAGCTGAGCTGGAATTCCAGCTCATCTTGAAAGCCAGGATTCTTTCCACTACATATTGTTGTGTCTTCTTTTTTATTATTTTAAAATTTTCTATTTTATATTGGAGTACACAGTGCTGTGTCTTTTTAATATCCTCCAGGAGTGTGTTTAAAAATGTCAATTTAGGGATGGACTTCCAAGCTAGATGAAAATAAAGATTCTAAGGCTGCAAATAATAGTTGAATTTAAGGTAATTCCATAGGAGAGGAGAGATCTGGGAAGCATAAAATTTAAGTCTGAGGAAGACTGACCTTGAAAACTGGAAGAGGGAACAGTTCCTGTGCATGGGAGGACAACTTACTGTAGAGTCCATGAGTGAATGTTAGGGAAGCAGTTTCGCTTCTTGCAGTTAGAGCTTCCCATTGGTAGGTAATCTGCCTTAGAAAGTCAGCCTTCTACCGCTGGAAGTTTCTAAACAAAGCCCAGAGACCATCTCAGAAGGATGCTTTGAAGAATTCTTGTGTGGAAGATTTTATTGCATGACTTTGTGGGTCCCTTCTACTCAATTTGTTGCATTACCAAGAGTGGCCACATGTGTTCTGTATCAGACACAGCTGGTTGAATCTACCTGCTTGGGTCAAGCTATACCAATTGGTACCACCATCACCTAGTATAACCAATCAGAATGTTGAAATGCAGTGTTTAGGGTGAGGTGAGCCTTCTCATGCTTGTCCTAAACGTAAGCATCTTCATTTGATTTCCATACAAGAGGGAGAGTATGCTTTCAGATTTGTGTGTTTCCACAGGACTTCAGGGAAAGCTTTAATATTTACCTGGGGGAGGGAGTTGTCTTTCAGGGCGAACTGTCCCTTTACAATTAACTCCTGGCTACTTCAGAGCACCTGCTTTTGTTTCCGGTAATTTACTGAGAAGCATCAGTCAGTTTTCCCCCATCATCCCTGTGCTTTCACCTTCTAAATCTCTCCTCCCTCCCTGCTTTTCTTCCTCCTTTTTTTTCAGATCATTGTTAATTGCCAAATTAAATTTTGACCAAAAGTGTTAGATCCTAACAAAAGGAAAGTAGTTTTCTTTAAAAAACAAAAACAAACAAACTGGTTATAATAGTGGCAAATGCCATCAATAATCAGCATTCATTTATTTTCTGGCATCAACAGCACTCCCCAACTAATTGCCAATTAAGGCATTGGCGTTTATTCTCACCAAAATATAGTAGTTACAGTTGACATGTTTTCATTGCTGATTTTCAGTCTTTTACCCTGGGTTTTTTCTGTCCTTAAAAAACTTGTGAGGTTATTTCTGTTTTGTGCTATAAAATAATTACAGTGATAGGAATAGTCATTGTCATTTTCTTGATTTTGACAGGCTGTGTTTGATGTGGACAGCAAGAAGGGTCTGACTCTCATTGAACTCTGGGAAGGCCTGACAGTGGACGACATAAAAAAGAGCACTGGGTGTGATTTCACAGTAAGTGTTTCTATGAACAAATCCAGCCACTTGTCCTGTACCCCGAGCTTGATTAATGGGTATTTATGGGACATGAACCATTAATTTGTGATCATTTTTGGAGCTGACCTTTGCAGGAACAGGAGTGGAAGGATGGGTGCCTCCAGTGAGAGCAGGTGGGAGCAGGAACAGGCTCTGACTCAGGGGACGGGATTGGCTCAGGGATCAGAAGCAGGAGGGGGAGGAACCACCAGGAGCTGCTGCAAACAGCAGGTTGAGCTTGAGCTCTAAGCTGTTTGCTGTAACATTCCTTGCAGTCCTCTGTTCCTGGGTTATGTATTGGGCACAGCCAAACTTAATTAACTAAAAAATGTGAGCCACACACAGACAAATGATACTTCCTTATTTTGAAACGTTTATGTGTGGAATTTGATTTTCTCTCTGATTAACTTCTTTGCCTGATCATTCCACCTATGGGCAATCCTCAAATGTTGAGCTTTTAACACCACTGGATTGATAATCACAAAATAGATGATTCCTGTATTTGAAAAAAAACTGTGTGCTTTAAAACTCTGACTTACAAAGCACATTAGAACATTGGGTATATCCACTAAGAAATCTCCAAATCCTTTTTTTAAACAGAGAATAAAGTCCACGGGGTCACTCAGTTGTGTCCAGTTCTTTGCGATCCCATGGACTGTAGCCCGCTGGGCTCTTATGTCCATGGAATTCTTCAGGCAAGAATTCGGAAGTCGGTAGCCATTCCCTTCTCCAGGGGATCTTCCCAACCCAGGGATTGAACCTGTGAACCTGTGCCTCCTGCATTGGCCAGTGGATTCTTTACTACTGAGACCAGCTCAGGCCCAATAATATAAATAATGGCCTTTTAATATAAGGGCTTATTTGTGAATCACCAATCACCAAACTGATGGGATTGGGCAGATTCAGTCCATTTGGAGTTAATTGAAAGTAAAGGTGAAATATGTCTGAAAAAATGAAGAAATAGACTTTGCTTCTCATGTACCTTTTTAAGAACAGCTCTACATGTTAAAATGAAATATATTTATAATGAGAAGAAATATTGCAGCTACCCATCCTGGAGAAAGTAATTTAACGAACTGTTAGTCGCTCAGTCATGTCTGACTCTTTGCAACCCTGTGGACTGTACCCCATCAGGCTTCTTTGTCCGCCAAATTTTCTAGGCAAGAATACTGAAGTGGGTTGCCTTTTCCTTCTCTAAGGGTCTTCCTGACCCAATGAGGATCAACCTGACCCACATTGCAGCCAGATTCTCTACCATCTGAGCAACCAAGGAACTTACTTGATAAATCATGCATGTATTTCATACTTTTCTTCCTGAGGTACCACATGATTGGCTGGTACCTATTAGTGCTTAACAAACATCTGTAAACACAATTGTTCTGCATAATTCACGATCCACATATAACTGTTTCTGGTACTGTGTGAAGGTCTTTGTCTATTAACCTTCTTTGAATTTCCTTTCAGAAAAAAGTCTTCCAAAATTCTTTACATGAAAAGTGCATCTTTAATTAACTTTTCAGTGACCTCACTGGGTAACAAATGGGATTTGTTTATAGTTTAACTATTTAGAATTCCTTACTCCAGTAATGAAAGCAAACAGTTCTTCTTCCTTAATTAGCTATTCTTTATATTTTTTTCCCTCTGTGGATAAGTTAACCTCTTCTTCAGCAGATGACATTTTTGAGACATTCTATAGAAGGTTCAAATCTCTGCTACAGAAGAGAATTGTAAAAGAAGATGCTCATTGTTATCAGTTTTTTTTTCTTTTTAAGTCGTGTAGGTAAAATCAAGAATGAAAAAGATGAATTTTTACTGTTTTTGCTTTGTTTTTTAAGTGCTAGTTTCCATGTCTTGATACATTGAAAAATATCTCTGTGGCACCTCTCTCATCGCAGTAGCAACCCTCCTCCTCTTTTGGCATTGATGTATAATTTTATTCCCTCCAAAAGAGGCTGTTGAAATGAAGTGTTAATTTTTATGTCAACATTGCTCTAAAAATGAAAAGGTCTAGTAGTATCAGCTAAGCCATCTCAACTGGATTTTGAGGATCTAATGATCAATGGCATCTCTTTAGACCCTGACAGATGAAGCCACATGTATCAAATTCTCTGTAAGACTAGAGAGTGAAGTGTTCTTATTCATAAGAAGTTCTGTTTAATAGCTGGGTTATCAACAAGCTACATTTAATAATAAAGTACATTGGGATAGCATCTCTTTATTTGATAATTCAAAAGATATCTCATGATTTTTACTAGATAGCATTTTACTCTATGTGACTGCTTACTTATAGCTTACTCAAGATCTCTGTTTGACAAAGGCCACTCAGCCTTCACTGTATACTAAGAAGCGAACATTTTAGAAAGGGATAGTTAGCCCAAAGAAAGCTAAAGACCTCGATCAAAGTAAATATGAAAATGTGTTGGTAAAAATCCCACATACCTAAGAATATGGGTAAGGGACTGGGCAAAGGATATAGAATGTGGACGTGAGTTGATGGAGAAAATCGTGAGAATTTCAAAGAAAAAGACAAATATGACAACATCAGATAACAGGATATGACAAAATTGAGGTTTCAGGGTATTAAAAGTAATGGTAATGAAATATCTGAGCATTAAAAAAAGAGTGACTAAGACTTTACTGTATCTCACAGTGCAATTAGCAAAAACAAAAAATGTGAAGGGAAATGTGTCCTTTAGGTATCACTTGAAATAGCTTCTTAAAAAATTCATAGTAATCATAATGTGAGTAGAAAGGAATTGTCTTTTCAGTTAGTAGGAAAGTCTGTCATGTTACGTCTGAAATTCCAGAGAAAGCAGTAGACGTTTTGTAAAAGAAATGT
Source organism: Neotragus pygmaeus (assembly GCA_006410875.1). Lineage (NCBI taxonomy): Eukaryota > Metazoa > Chordata > Mammalia > Artiodactyla > Bovidae > Neotragus > Neotragus pygmaeus. The sequence continues at coordinate 402,913 of SJYV01034183.1, forward strand.
AAATATTGACTATATTTCAGGAAACTTCCTCACACTTCTAAAATAAGATTCTGGTCTGGAGTAGTTGACAGCAAAAGAAGCCAACCTGTAATGGACAGAGGTCTTGTTCCATATGATCGCTGTCCTTCAAAATGCAATTGTTACAAAGAAAGGGACTTTCCTCTGTATTGCTTGGAGATTGAGTTCCAAATCTATCGAGAGAGACAAACGAGTTGGACAGGCAGAGGTTAAAACATCATGTTATAAAGCCTAGGATGAAGAATATGGCTTGTATGTACAGCCACATAAGCTTTCCCAATTACAAACCCCTGAAGTGAGAAGGACCTCCACTCCCAGTTATTGGCAGCCTTGAAAAATGAGGCCTTCCACGCAGGGGAGAGTCTTTTCTACTGAACTTTCCATGTGGCTGAAAGCAAAACAGCACATGCTCCCTACAGAAGGCTGAGGGAGGTCAGACTGTGTTCCACATACCCCCAGTTCCTCTCCCCAAATCATTCTTAGGGGACATACTTGAGGCCNGTGGCACCTCTCTCATCGCAGTAGCAACCCTCCTCCTCTTTTGGCATTGATGTATAATTTTATTCCCTCCAAAAGAGGCTGTTGAAATGAAGTGTTAATTTTTATGTCAACATTGCTCTAAAAATGAAAAGGTCTAGTAGTATCAGCTAAGCCATCTCAACTGGATTTTGAGGATCTAATGATCAATGGCATCTCTTTAGACCCTGACAGATGAAGCCACATGTATCAAATTCTCTGTAAGACTAGAGAGTGAAGTGTTCTTATTCATAAGAAGTTCTGTTTAATAGCTGGGTTATCAACAAGCTACATTTAATAATAAAGTACATTGGGATAGCATCTCTTTATTTGATAATTCAAAAGATATCTCATGATTTTTACTAGATAGCATTTTACTCTATGTGACTGCTTACTTATAGCTTACTCAAGATCTCTGTTTGACAAAGGCCACTCAGCCTTCACTGTATACTAAGAAGCGAACATTTTAGAAAGGGATAGTTAGCCCAAAGAAAGCTAAAGACCTCGATCAAAGTAAATATGAAAATGTGTTGGTAAAAATCCCACATACCTAAGAATATGGGTAAGGGACTGGGCAAAGGATATAGAATGTGGATGTGAGTTGATGGAGAAAATCGTGAGAATTTCAAAGAAAAAGACAAATATGACAACATCAGATAACAGGATATGACAAAATTGAGGTTTCAGGGTATTAAAAGTAATGGTAATGAAATATCTGAGCATTAAAAAAAGAGTGACTAAAACTTTACTGTATCTCACAGTGCAATTAGCAAAAACAAAAAATGTGAAGGGAAATGTGTCCTTTAGGTATCTCTTGAAATAGCTTCTTAAAAAATTCATAGTAATCATAATGTGAGTAGAAAGGAATTGTCTTTTCAGTTAGTAGGAAAGTCTGTCATGTTACGTCTGAAACTCCAGAGAAAGCAGTAGACGTTTTGTAAAAGAAATGTAAATATTGACTATATTTCAGGAAACTTCCTCACACTTCTAAAATAAGATTCTGGTCTGGAGTAGTTGACAGCAAAAGAAGCCAACCTGTAATGGACAGAGGTCTTGTTCCATATGATCGCTGTCCTTCAAAATGCAATTGTTATAAAGAAAGGGACTTTCCTCTGTATTGCTTGGAGATTGAGTTCCAAATCTATCGAGAGAGACAAACGAGTTGGACAGGCAGAGGTTAAAACATCATGTTATAAAGCCTAGGATGAAGAATATGGCTTGTATGTACAGCCACATAAGCTTTCCCAATTACAAACCCCTGAAGTGAGAAGGACCTCCACTCCCAGTTATTGGCAGCCTTGAAAAATGAGGCCTTCCACGCAGGGGAGAGTCTTTTCTACTGAACTTTCCATGTGGCTGAAAGCAAAACAGCACATGCTCCCTACAGAAGGCTGAGGGAGGTCAGACTGTGTTCCACATACCCCCAGTTCCTCTCCCCAAATCATTCTTAGGGGACATACTTGAGGCCAGAGTATTACACTGTTAAGTGTCCTTTCCCATGAGCAGTGGGGTTGCTTGACACCAGCACTGTTGGTTGGTAAAGCGACACACACCTGTTCATGCCCTACAAATGCTTGACTGTGATGCAGTGCAAGAATGCTTTTCTATTTTTTTTTTTTTTTGTATAATTTTAGCTCCAAACATTTTTATGACTAAGGAGTTCTCTGGTTTACTTTTTTTTCTAGGGCACTCACATTTTGAAAAAAATCTCTCAAATAAATAGTAATAATTCATTTTCAAAGAGCCAAAGTGATATTGCACAGTTCTCATATTAAAACTGTGACAAGCTAATGAACACGTTAAATTTCTTTATTTCTGGCTACACTTACATCACTCAGTGTGTTACTGCCAGCTACTTCATGGGCCAAATAGAAAGAAAAAGGAAATGAGCTCCCTGGTGGCCTAGTGGTTAGGATTCTGCTGCAGCCCAAGTTCAATCCCTGGTTGAGGAACTGAGATCATACAAGCTCTGTGGTGCAGCCAAAAAAAATAAAAAAGAGGAAGGTGGCATCCTACCACTTGAATTCCATTATTTTCAAAAGTATCTTTTTTAATAAATGGTTCAATTGAATATTCATTTCTTTTTTTTTTCTGATTCATACTTGAATTACATAAGATAGGTTTTTCTTTACCACATATATCTATGGGCCTTTTTGAACTAGAATATTTCTGTTTTAATTTTTAAGTTTTCTGTTTTTTTTAATTTAAAAACTTAAAAGTAAACTGAATCCATAGTTGAACATCATGTAGTATAATAAAATTTCAGAGGTTATTAGTTGTCCATGGTTATTTATTAAACACCCAGTGTATCACCCATATTAAGCTATGAAATATGAATAAAACAGGACACACTAGTATAGTTGCTACTCCCAAGAGCCTTGGTCTTTTCTGTATGTAGGAATACACCTAAACCACCAGTGGCAATAAATCAAATAAGAATCCTGCCTATTCTCAATGTCTATTATGAACTGGTATTATACCAGAATTAAACAGTATATTCTTTGGATTTCAGTGGACTAGGAAAACAACTTGTTAGCTTATCCTCTGCTCATAAATCATACAGTCCTATGCTTAGCCTGTAGCTCACTTTGGCAGGATAATCTGCTTCAGCTTACATGGGTTCACCATGTTGATGAGACTGTGAGAAAACAAATGAAAAATGGTGGGTTAGTAGCTGTTTCTCTACAAAAATAGACAGGCCAAGTCAGTGTACCTAAAGGTTCATCTTCTTTTCTGTTAAAAGTCAAGTTCCATGCTGAGGCTATAAAGGTTACTAAGAGCTCAAAATAGGGCCAGCATGACAAGGGTAAGGATCAGATGTTTAGTTTGAAAAAGTCAAGGTGTCCAGTTTCCTTTTAAATGCAGTGCTATAAAGCACCTATTAGAAAATGACCTGTTTCCAAAGAAGAGTTTTATTTCATTAAATTATTTCCACAGATGCTCTGTTGTTTAAAAAAAGAAAATCGATCGTTTATGAGACACACTTTCTAAAGCCCATATATCTTTATTCTTTTTGGTAGAGTTGAAGATCTGTGACTTTTGTATGTTAACATCTTTTATTTTGTCTATTATTATATATCTGTTCTTGGAGTTGGCAAGTCTGAGTGAGCTCTCATTTATCCTAATATATGTACCAAGCCATTCTGATCTTTTTTATTCTGGTCATGCCATTTTTAGGTAGAAAAATGGAAGAGGGGACATTAACTTTTGACATTGTGAAGACTTAATAAGAAAACAATTTACAAATGAATAGCAATATTTAACCTCATCATAGCCAAATAATTGTCTTCTGTTTTTAATACTGACTTAACCTCTACTGGGAGACCTTTCTTTTAGTTCTTTGAGGCTTTTCTAATCTACTCATTCATTCATTCATTTAACAAAATTTTAAGTGTTTATTCTGGAAGACAAATTAGATCCCGTTCAATTGTCACATCCATGAAGGGCTCAAAAATCACCTAAATTGTAGTATTCCTTACTGTGGTTTCCATGGAGCCTGTTAACTAAGACTTAATGGATATTTGCCAGATTAAATTTACCTGCTATTACACCTTGAAAGATCCATCAAAATTAAGCCAGAATACTTACCACCAGGGTTTCCCTGGTAGCTCAGATGGTAAAGAATCTGCCCACAATGCATATTTGATCCCTGGGTTGGGAAGATCCCTGGAGAAAGGCATGGCAGCCCCCTCTGGTTTTCTTGCCTGGAGAATTCTATGGACAGAGGAGCCTGGTGGGCTATAGTCCAAGGGGTTGCAAAGAGTTGGACATGACTGAGCAACTAACACACACACACTTATATTTAGATTTCCTCCTCCACCAGCTTTAGCATTAAATATAGATCTGCCCTCATATTTCTCTACTTCAAGACTCGTTGGAATTCATTTGCTATTTGGTACATTGAACATAATCATAGTTAATATTTAATATTTTTAATGCTGTTACTTCCTTTTTATAATAACCTGGTATCTTTTTACTGCCTTTTAATCATTTCTACTCTGATTATGAAAATTCTGATAAAAGTGTGTTATCCAAAGACTACATTATCTGTTAGCAAAATTGTGAATTGACTGGACCTATTTTAAGGATTCTGAAACTTGTGGCTTGCTCCGTGGCTCTGTTCTGAGTGAAGTTTCATCAGTCTCAGAGCTCAGGGGGCCATTCAGGAGAGTTTGGTCATCTGGACCCTTGTTCATCTCCTGCTGCTCGTCCTCTGCCTCCTGGTTGCGAGTCTTAAATATCTTTAAGAGCTATAATGCAAGAAGGTTGAGAACTACCAGATACACAAAATGTAAATGGATAAAAGTGTTCTTTTTCTCGGTGGCCCAGATGGGAAAATAATGAGGAAACTCCAGGTGAGGTCCATGGCAAGACCACTTGTTGCCTACATGATTCAGTTTTGGAAATTCAAAGCAGAAATGTTTTATACCATGAGGTTTTTCTCATAAGTCCATAATTTTTTTTCTCTTTCTTTTACCAGGTTTCACCAAAACTCATACCAATGCGGCAGATCTCAACTTGAAATGTGTAGTAAACCATTGTTCTAGGCCTTGTGCTCTTCATTTTAACTACATAGGAGTTTATTAGAAGGATATCAGTAATCATAATTGTATATCTTACAGTTTTTGTATAGTTTTCTTCTAGCATCTTACTGCTTTTATAGCCATATAAATTTTGTTCTCTCCAGCGTGCTATGGCATTTTAATGAATAACCAGAAGGAAAAATATATATGTTTAGCTTATTTGTTTTATAAGTGCTGAGAAGGTCATATTTACAGTTGGTGCTCACATTGGATTTATCTTCATCTTCTGTTGTTAAAATGTGCACAGTTTGTACCAAGATGGGCCCTTAGGGAGAGTTTCAATGGTATACTTTCTCTCCTAACTAAATCATGACATGTAGTTAAAAAAAAAAGGAGGGAGGAGAAGAACTTCACTCAGAGTATACCCAGGGCAGCATTGTTCCAGTTCTAAAAGATAACATTTGTGTGGAATGAATTAAGAGAAATGTTGTCTTAAAGATTAGGTTTTTCCTTTAGCCTTCTTTGTCTTTTCTTTTGGAGCCTCTGACTTTGTGATACACTTCAGTGCATCCCTTCTCCCTCCCCACTTTTGGTAACTAAAATAAATGCCCAAGAAGGCAAACAGGAACATCTCTGTGAGAGAAGTAACCTGGTTTGTAGGAGAGACTGAAGGATGTAGAGTCTGTTGGTGCTGACATCCAACCAAGAAGTTGCCTTTATAAACAAACCAAATAACTACCTGTGCTTTGCCAAAGATGACAGTTTGTTGTTGTTGTTGTTTTTTTTGTTTTTTTTTTTAGGAAGACGGCTATAAACCTAACTGATTAGTCAGTTTTCTCATTTTCAAACAGTGCAGTATTCCTGTGTATCCAGAAGGATCCTTAGAAGTCTTTCTCTATGGTATTGTGGGCTTCTTGTATACCTCCTCTTAAGGTAAGAGGAGCTGTGGGGTAATTTATCATGAACCTGCAGTAACAATGACAGGAGAGGGTTAGTTGATTTTTTTTTTTTTTTTAAGAATTCTTTCTTTTCAGGGTCTCTTTTTTCTTCTTGGGAAAGTTTCTAAATATTGAATGCTTTTTTCTACAGAACAGTGTTCTTTCTTCTGCCCAAGCTTCTTCCTTGAGCAAAATACTTTTTATACAGCTTTATCAAACTAGGGAAAAAAAATCCAGGATTTGAAGTGCAGTGAACTTCATCCTTAGAAAATAAACATTGTAGATTAGATTTTGTAAGGACCTTCTCCTCCGAGGTATCCTCAGTTATCAAACAGTTCCCCAGGGGGTCTACCAAGCGTCCTGGGTATCAAATTGGAGAAAAGTCCAGGCACCTGAAGACAGGCCAGATTGCTGTTCTCTGGACAGAGGTAGGCATGTTACAGTGCAATATATCATTCCTCTCATACCAGATATAGGCATTTCTGCAAGTTTTTAGCTAATGGCTGTCATTAAATTCACTCTCTCTTCAGATATAGCTACAGTTCTGTCATTTTAGAGGAAGGGGAGGATAAACACACTTCATATATAAAATGGTCTTTCTGGCTGGCTGCGTGTTTGAAAGCTTCCTCTCCCAATACTGGCAAAATGGACTTTCTAGAGAATTTTCATGGTCTGGAGAATAATTTACATCCATGTTAGAGTTATGGTTTGGAAAATGTATGATATTGATGGTTGCTGTATTTGTAAACTTACTTCTGTGATTCTGAGAAAGCTCCTCACGTTGAGTGGCAAATTCTAAGTAGATGACTTTATATTCTTGATTAAAGAGTGTCATAGGTGTTAGGAAATGCATTAAGAACTACAATAAATATTCCAAATGGATGTTGATTAGTGTGGTTGTCCTTTCTCTCATTTGGGAATGGTTTCAATGTGGGAATGATACAACAGAGATTGGTGTGATAGCCAATAATAAAGTTAGCACACTTTACTACTTCTAAGCAAGTGAATGTTTTTTCTTTTGCTCTTGTTAAAGAAAAGATGTTATCCTTCATGAAAGAACAAGTGAAATGTTGACCTACATGAATTCTGACTTTGCTTCTTGTCAGAGTCATAATTTATTTGTCTGTAAAAATCGATAATCCCAGATTTCCATGTGTTACTATTTATTCACATGTATCTAACATTGCTTTATTGTTGCTATTTAGTTGCTGAGTCATGTCCAACTCTTTTGAAACCTCATGGACTGTATCCTACCAGGCTTCTCTGTACATGGGATTTCCCAGACAAGAATCCTGGAGTGGGTTGCCAATTCCCTTCTCCAGGAGATCTTCTAGACCCAGGGATCAAACCCACATCTCTTGCATTGCAGGCAGATTCTTAACCACTGAACCACCTGGGAAGTCCAACATTTCTTTAGTAATGAGTAATTTTCCAGTGATATGTAGATTTTGCTTGCATTTTGAAGTGGCCCTACACAGGTGTCTAACCAGCATCTATGTTGCCCCTCTTGTAACAGACTCACCCCCTGTCCAAGGAGCTGGGCCAGAGATATGCCTCTTTTGGTAACTCTCCTTTGTCCAGAGTGATTTTATAAGGGGTGGCTATATGGCCCAAAATGTACGATTCAGATTATTTATCCTATGTTGAAAACTGAACATGAGAGAGAAGCCAATTTTCTTATTCGTCTCTGCTCACTGAGCCATAAGAAGAATGTGAGAATGCACCAGCACGCCCCTCCCCCCAACACACTGAGCTTCAGTTAGAGAGAAAGAAATGGAAACACAAACATTGAGCTATAGGGAGGGAGCATCCTAGTGGTATTTGAGTTTCTGGGTTCTGTACCATCTAAGGCCAACTTCTCTGCAGCCATGCTTGGACATGAGCCCACAAGTCTCCCTTTTTGTTTGATCCTTTGTCACCTGCAGCCAGAATGTGAATTCAAGCAACTTTGGTAATTCTTAAGTCCTGGGAAGGATCTGGTCTCCTATAGAAGGTATGCAGAATATAAGCAAATCTGCTGCTCCCTGGGCCCATAGAACACATGTAAGAGCATTTATAGGTGTTACCCAGTGAATAAGAAAGTTGTTGGTGGAGGCTTCATTCTACAGTTTCAGTGTAGTCAGCACAACTTTGAAAATTATTCCAATGGAAGTGTAAGCAGAGATGAGTTTCTTTGCACTAACCTTTTCCCTTTTCTCAAAAAATAGGATCTTGGGTTTCTTTAGCTTATTTTCAGATTCTTTGTTTTTGAAAAGGAGAGAATCTAGTATCTTCCACCATAGATTCAATACAATATAATTAATAACATATGATTGCAAAAATACTGACAGTCCTTTTAAAAATGTGTGTCATAATATTACCAGAATCATGAGTTGTTCTGTCCTTTNTGTATTTGTAAACTTACTTCTGTGATTCTAAGAAAGCTCCTCACGTTGAGTGGCAAATTCTAAGTAGATGACTTTATATTCTTGATTAAAGAGTGTCATAGGTGTTAGGAAATGCATTAAGAACTACAATAAATATTCCAAATGGATGTTGATTAGTGTGGTTGTCCTTTCTCTCATTTGGGAATGGTTTCAATGTGGGAATGATACAACAGAGATTGGTGTGATAGCCAATAATAAAGTTAGCACACTTTACTACTTCTAAGCAAGTGAATGTTTTTTCTTTTGCTCTTGTTAAAGAAAAGATGTTATCCTTCATGAAAGAACAAGTGAAATGTTGACCTACATGAATTCTGACTTTGCTTCTTGTCAGAGTCATAATTTATTTGTCTGTAAAAATCGATAATCCCAGATTTCCATGTGTTACTATTTATTCACATGTATCTAACATTGCTTTATTGTTGCTATTTAGTTGCTGAGTCATGTCCAACTCTTTTGAAACCTCATGGACTGTATCCTACCAGGCTTCTCTGTACATGGGATTTCCCAGACAAGAATCCTGGAGTGGGTTGCCAATTCCCTTCTCCAGGAGATCTTCTAGACCCAGGGATCAAACCCACATCTCTTGCATTGCAGGCAGATTCTTAACCACTGAACCACCTGGGAAGTCCAACATTTCTTTAGTAATGAGTAATTTTCCAGTGATATGTAGATTTTGCTTGCATTTTGAAGTGGCCCTACACAGGTGTCTAACCAGCATCTATGTTGCCCCTCTTGTAACAGACTCACCCCCTGTCCAAGGAGCTGGGCCAGAGATATGCCTCTTTTGGTAACTCTCCTTTGTCCAGAGTGATTTTATAAGGGGTGGCTATATGGCCCAAAATGTACGATTCAGATTATTTATCCTATGTTGAAAACTGAACATGAGAGAGAAGCCAATTTTCTTATTCGTCTCTGCTCACTGAGCCATAAGAAGAATGTGAGAATGCACCAGCACGCCCCTCCCCCCAACACACTGAGCTTCAGTTAGAGAGAAAGAAATGGAAACACAAACATTGAGCTATAGGGAGGGAGCATCCTAGTGGTATTTGAGTTTCTGGGTTCTGTACCATCTAAGGCCAACTTCTCTGCAGCCATGCTTGGACATGAGCCCACAAGTCTCCCTTTTTGTTTGATCCTTTGTCACCTGCAGCCAGAATGTGAATTCAAGCAACTTTGGTAATTCTTAAGTCCTGGGAAGGATCTGGTCTCCTATAGAAGGTATGCAGAATATAAGCAAATCTGCTGCTCCCTGGGCCCATAGAACACATGTAAGAGCATTTATAGGTGTTACCCAGTGAATAAGAAAGTTGTTGGTGGAGGCTTCATTCTACAGTTTCAGTGTAGTCAGCACAACTTTGAAAATTATTCCAATGGAAGTGTAAGCAGAGATGAGTTTCTTTGCACTAACCTTTTCCCTTTTCTCAAAAAATAGGATCTTGGGTTTCTTTAGCTTATTTTCAGATTCTTTGTTTTTGAAAAGGAGAGAATCTAGTATCTTCCACCATAGATTCAATACAATATAATTAATAACATATGATTGCAAAAATACTGACAGTCCTTTTAAAAATGTGTGTCATAATATTACCAGAATCATGAGTTGTTCTGTCCTTTTATTTTTCAACACTATCTTTCTGCTTCCACTGCCATACTGAGTATCAATTTAAATGTGTCAATAAAAGTCATTTGGTCTGAGCACATGGTTATGTGACATATACTTGAAGTTTCCTGCTGCCATAGTGTTCAGTATATCTATGTGAAGCCATCCAAAGGCACTCTTCATGGACGACGCAGCAAGTCTCATGAGTGTGATGCCAATACCAACCCAAGTAAGTAATTGCTTGTAAGACACACCTTCCCTTAAAGCTGCAATAAAGCACAAATGAGTGACTCCTCTGGTGGTCCAATGGTTAAGATCCCATGCTTTCAATGTAAGGAATGTGGGTTTGATCCTTGAGCAGGGGTCCAAGATCCCAGGTAACTGAGCCTTATGCAGCAACGCCTGAGCCCGGAGCTCTGGAGCTCACACATTACAAATAGAAAGCCTGTGCACCACAACTAAGACCCAACGCAGCCAAATAAATATTTTTAAAATAACCACACAATGATACTTACTTGTGAAGGTTAAGCATGCTTGATTATCATGGTCATTATTGTCTTTAATGGGGTGCCACACTGGGTTTCCACTTGGAAATGATGTCAGGTCACTATTCTGGCTTCTTTGTAACATGAATTACATAGGAGCTATACAAAACACTCCTGGTTTCCACTGACAAACCATAAAAGCCCAGGCCCCTCATGTAGTCATTTTATTTTGTCTCATTTTTAGGCATCCCATCCGTTAGCTATTACTTTTTCAAGAGAACATCTGAGGCCAGGGCAGAAGCTCATATAGAAATTCTGGTGTTGCATTTGAGACCCCTCTCTCTTGATTTGGGGATAGGAGGTAGCATCTACTTTGCGTTCTTGGGTTAGAGTGCCCAGTCTGCAAATCTCAGATATGACTTTAATCTCTCTCAACTCTGATGTGTCCAGTGTAGCAAGCGTTTACAGAGTTGTCTCTTTCTTAGCCAAATATTCCAAAATGTGTGTGTAATGGTCTGTCTTTGGAATGTAGCATACAATGTCTGTGTGCTGTTTTAATATCTTGTATATTAGTATAACAACTCCATAACTCATCCATGGTAGCTTTCCAAGTCTGTTTATTGAATCAGTTTACTAGTTGAAAACATGAGGTGATAGTAAGCCAGGCCTGAGGGTTTCCGTCAGCTAAATAATTAGATTTAAGGCCTCTAAAGAAGATATAGGAAAAGAAAAGAAAGGAAATAAGAGGCAGAATCTGGAGGCTAACAAAAGAATAGAGACTTGGATAATGACCTGTATTTGTTGAGCATTTTGTAACGTATAAAACACCTAGCTAGTTATTTCATTCTCAGTAATCTGCCAGGGAGACATTACTCCATTAAAATTAAGTTTGTTAGTCTGAGAGAAGTAATGTCTATCAACTCTTTAATCAGATTAACTTTTCAGGGCTAATGTTGAATTTTGCCCAGGTACTTAATGTGAATTTTATCCCCTGAATAGAACTAGATTTGTTATTCTCTGGTAAGTTACAAAGCAGAGAGTTCAAAACCTTTCAACCTAATGGTGTATGTCTTCGGGTTTTGTTCTTGTCCACACAGCTATTGTCCACCCAGTTTACAAGGAAATCAGTAGTTGTAAAAAAGGCTAATGGCAACACCAGGGAAATTGTGCCTGTGGAAGGTTTGCAGTGGCTGGGTTTGCTCCTATAAAAGGCCCTATTTAGGCTTGCAGGTGGGGATGCTCATCTGACACCAGCAGGAGGGGCTGATGAACACTGCTTTATCTTTGTAGCTGAACACCTGAAATTTTATTTTCATGACATTAACCTTAACTCACTTTCAAAGTCAGAGTTGTGGTTCAGACTCATTCAGTTGAACCCCAGAGATATGGTTGATATGCTGTGCTGTGCTTAGTCACTCACTCATGTCTGACTTTTTGCAACCCCATGGGCTGTAGCCTGCCAGGCTCCTCTGTCTGTGGGGATTCTCCAGGCACGAATACTGGAGTGGGTTGCCATTCTCTTCTCTAGGGATCTTCCCAACCCAGGGATCAAACCCAGGTCTCCCGTATTGCGGGCAGATTCTTTACCATCTGACCACCAGGGAAGCCCAAGAATACTTTAGTGAGTACCCTAATCCTTCTCCAGGAGACCTTCCTGACCAGGAATTGAACCAGGGACTCCTGCATTGCAGGTGAATTCTTTACCAGCTGAGCTACCGGGAAGGAGTCTGAAAACGATGACACAGCAAGAGCATTGCCCAGCGAGATCTAGTGCCATTCCAGTCACCAGGTCCTGGAAAGAAGAAAACCAGTCACAGCACTGAAGCCCATGTTGTTATTGAACATGAGTGTTAAGTGTGGGAAGGCCTTAGGGCCTTCATATGAGAATGTCCAGTTGTTACTATTGTCTTTCTTTGAATATGACACCATCTTTTTTTTTCATAATAGAATATTTGGCATGAGATCTACCCTCTTAAATACAGTAAGTACAGGTCTCTAGATTCACATTCCCACCAACAGTGTACCTTTGCCCATTTTAAAATTAGGTTATTTAAATGTTTGCTTCCGGTCCCATCACTTCATGGCATATAGATGGGGAAACAGTGGAACAATGACTGACTTTATTTTCTTGGGCTCCAAAATCACTGCAGATGGTGACTGCAGTCATGACATTAGAAGACGCTTACTCCTTGGAAGGAAAGTTGTGACCAACCTAGACAGCATATTAAAGAGCAGAGACGTTGCTTTGCCAACAAAGGTTGACCATATATGCAAGGGTTTATTTCTGGCCTCTGTATTCTTTTCCATTAGTCTATAAAACACATCAATTTAAAAATTCATTATGATTTTATTTGCTTATCACTTGCCTATTTTATTGTATGCATATTAGGATATTTTTTAGACTTTCCCTCAGTCTCAGGAGTGTTTGCCTGGCATTCCTTTTTTGCTTGGGAGATGCAAATTATTATGTACATAGAATAGATAAACAACATGGTCCTACTGGATAACCCAGGAAATTATATATGAAAAAGAATATATATGTATAATTTTATTTAATAGTGTATGATTTAATGTATGTATAACTGAATCACTTTGTTGTACAGCAGAAACTAGCAACATTGTAAATCAACTATATTCAGTAAAATAAAAATATAAAACAAAAATAAAGAAGGGTCATTAACGGATGCTTTATTCAGTTGGTAGACATCATAAGCAGTTAATAGCCCAAGGAAATCCACCCTTCCCAAAGTTTATACATTTACTATCAGGGGCTTCTCATTGACAAGAGAGTTCGAGTTGTCCAAGGAACAGGTTGGGCTGGAGATCAGTCATGATAACGGTGAGAGGGAGCTGAGGTGCCTGTCTCATCTTCTCCTGGAGCAGTAGGGCTGCCGGGAGCTGAAGGGGTCAAGGAATTGGACAGTTCCATCAGTTGTGAAAGCATTCCGGTTCCAAAGACTTAAACATGTCAGAAATAATTCATATTGGGGTCAATAAATTGAAAGGGTCCTCTGAGATTTTCTGAATTAGCATAGTGTATGATTTAAGGATATTTTATTTTATTTTTTTTTTATTTTTTTTTTAATTTATTTATTTTTAAATTTAACTTTACAATACTCTATTGGGTTTGCCATGCATCGACACGAATCCACCACAGGTGCACACAAGCTCCCAATCCCGAGTCCCCCTCCCACCTCCCACCCCACAACGTCTCTCTAGATCATCCNTTTTGATGAAATTGTGTGGGAGAAAGTGATCTCCCGTCTTATTCCTCCGCCATCTTCCCGCCCTCCCAAGTCGATTTAAGGATATTTTAAAGAAACCTATTTTATAACTCAAGTACACAAAGAGCTGATTGCATAGAAAAAGACTCTTAGGGAATTGTTTTATGGATAGAAAAGAGTCAATAATTTTATTAGTGTGTGTGTGTAAATAGTTTTTAAAATAATTCTTCCAAGTAGGCCAAGTGCTTATTATGTAATGTTCCTATTACAATTTGCCCTCCAGGTATGTCTGTATTTCCTCCTTCATTAACTGCCATCTTTTCCATGTACACAGTTTCTATCTTAGGTATACACAAGTTTACTCTACCTGTGAAAAGTTTTTAATATTATAACTAAAAGTTTTTAACATATCACTGATACCCAAATACATAAACATGGAAGGCCAAGGCATTTGAGGAGGCACTTTCATTAAGCCAAAAGTATCAGACTCGGTAAGAGATTGCTGAAGAAAGTATACTGCCATTTGAGATGACTGTTGGTGTGGAATAAATGTTTCTGTCCCTCCACCCAAATTCACATGTTGAAAACCCTAATCTTCATTGTGACAGTATTTGCAGGTAGGCTTTTCAGGAGGTCTAGATTAGATTTAGGTAAGGAGATCAGTCCTGGGTGTTCATTAGAGGAACTGATGTTGAAGCTGAAACTCCAATACTTTGGCCACCTAATGTGGAGAGCTGACTCATTTGAAAGTCNAGGTAGGCTTTTCAGGAGGTCTAGATTAGATTTAGGTAAGGAGATCAGTCCTGGGTGTTCATTAGAGGAACTGATGTTGAAGCTGAAACTCCAATACTTTGGCCACCTAATGTGGAGAGCTGACTCATTTGAAAGTCCCTGATGCTGGGAAAGATTGTGGGCAGGAGGAGAAGGGGACGACAGAGGATGAGATGGTTGGATGGCATCACCGACTCAATGGACATGGGTTTGGGTGGACTCCTGGAGTTGGTGACGGACAGGGAGGCCTGGCGTACTGCGATTCATGGGGTCGCAAAGAGTCGGACGCGACTGAGTGACTGAACTGCAGACCATGAAGCGGAGCTTCAGTGGTGGGAATAGTGCCCTTATATGAAGGGAAGAGACCGGAGTCCCCCACACTCTCTGCCACCTGAGGATACATCTGCAGCAGCCTTCCTTGGGGAGGGTTCTCATCAGACGCTGAGTTTGCCAGCACCTTAATTTAGGGTTTCTCAGTCTCCTGAACTGTGAGAAGTAATATTCAGTGTTTAAACTACCTAGTCTATAACATTTGCAGCCTGAACTAAGAAGAGTGTGAAAAACTTGGAGAAACTTCAGGAAGACAAATAACCAAGGACCTACTATATAGCACAGGGAACTCTGCTTAATATGTTACAACCTAACTGGGAAAAGACTTTGAAAAAGAATAGATACATGTATATGTATAACTGAATCACTGCATTTAACACATTGAATCACTGAAATTAACACATTGTTTCGCTCTTCATTATTGGAGTATAATTGCTTTACAATGTTGTGCTAGTTTCTGCTGTACAACAAAGTGAATCAGCTATATGTATACATATCCCCTTGCTTTTGACCAGCCTATCCCTCACCATCCCACCCTTCTAGGTTATCACATAACACAACATTGTTTTATCAACTATGAAAAGTGAAAGTGTTGGTTGCTCAGTCGTATCTGTCTCTTTGTGACCCCATGGACAGCCCCCATGCACTGTAGCCCGACAGGCTCCTCTGTCCATGGAATTTTCCAGGCAAGAATACTGGAGTGGGTAGCCATTCCCTACTCCAAGGGATCTTCCCAACCCAGGGATTGAATCCAGTCCTCCTGCAATGCAGGTGGATTCTTTACCATCTGAGCCACCAGGGAAGCCCCAAATCAACTATACTCCAATATAAAATAAAAAGTTTAAAAAAAGAATGAAACTGTGGTGAGAGAATAAAATGGGAATATTTAACTTGTAGAAGGGAAGTGAGAGGAGTGATTTAATAAGACTTTAAAGAGCTGCTATGCATAACTAATGGAGAATGTCCTTGGTCTGAAGGAAAGAAGAACACAAGGTGGGTGAGGAATTTGGACATTTAGCCTCATTTCCTGACAGTAAAATTTTAAAGAACAGAAATTAAATTATCTACCTATTCATTTGTTACCTCATTCATTTATTCCTTTATTGGTAGACGTTGAGAGTAGAAGAGGGACAGGAAAAGTAATCTGTACTTGATTAAAAGGCAGTTTTGAAATCTAGTGTTCCTGAAATCTGATATTCAAGGAAATTTCTACTGACTTTATGGTCTGTATTCTCTTTACCTGTACAACAACCCTCTCATCCTAAGAAATCTTTTGTATGCTCAAAAAACTAATTTCTTAATGAAGTTTTAGTGACAGAGTAAATAAAAAGTGAATAAAGTGATCACAAGTAATTAATGGCACAGGATTATATTCATATAGAATTCACTTGATCTTTTTAAATTTCTAATTTCAAATAATAACAACTAATAACCACATAGCTAATTTGGTGATATGACAGTAATAATTTAGATCTCTCTTTTCTCTTTACCTCCCTCCTTTTTTTCTTTTGTTCCTAGTTTTCTTTCAATAGATATTTATTGAGCACTTAATCATTCAAGGTCTACTCAGGAGACAGATATTGCATGCTAAGTTGAACAGGGAAAATTCAATATAAAAAACAATTAACTGTAACAGGGATTGAAGTGATAAGAAATTGGCTAATAAGAAGGAAAGAGAACTCAAAACAACTCAAAATAGGAATCGTGGAACTGAAGCACAGAGAGGTTAGGTGACTTTTCCAGTATCACACAGCTACTAAGTGTTAACAGTATAGCTAGGACATAAGTTCAGACCACCTGACTCCAGAACTTGATCTTTTAAACATTTATACCAAGGACCAATTGCTTTATATACCTGAAGGTAACAGTTAACATGTGGAAAGAGATTACAGTTCAAAAATGTCATAACAGAATTACTTAATTAAAAATGCCCTAAATATTCACCAAAAACCCCACACAACATAGGAATAGTGTATATAAGGAGCAGCCATGACCTGAGGGTTGAGACAGAGCATCCAAGGAGAGGCCTCCACACTGAGGCCTTGTTGGGAAATGCACAGTGGTGGCTTGCTGGATGGCAGAGAATATGGGGCAGTCAATATGGGGACACATCAGCAGAACCTGTTGGAAATCTGCCTCTGAAGTGCCCAAGGAAGGTGTTATGGGGGAGAGCCACACTTCAGACACTGCCAGAAACCCACCTAAAGAGATGCCAGGCAAAGTGTTCACAGGAAGATATCTCACTCCACTGAAAAGCACTCTGAGGAAGTGTTGGGGGAAGCTTCTGGCATGGGGTCCCCTTGGCCATCACACCATTAGAGCCAGGAACTGGAGAAGTCAGTTGTGCTGTGGTTTCTGGATATACAAAAGCTGTACGTGCTGCAGGGACTGGACAGTGGAAAAACCATGGCCTGACAAGCACACCATAGCAGAGGGAGAAACCTCGTCTTGCAAGTGCCCATCCAGCACCTTCTATTGGCAAAACATTGTGCCAGTTGGCCAAGATGTACTATTTGCAGGGTCTATCTCCATTATCATGGAACAGACAGTGAAGGGTAGGGTTGGAGATGAAAGGTGATAAGTTGATAGCTGACATAGCACCAGTTATAAGCCAGAAGTATGCTAGGTTCTAAGGATACAGCAGTAAGAGTGGAGAGATATAGCTTAATCAGTTCAGTTCAGTTCAGTCGCTCAGTCGTGTCCGACTCTTTGCAACCCCGTGAATCGCAGCACACCAGGCCTCCCTGTCCATCACCAACTCCCGGAGTTCACTCAGACTCACGTCTATCAAGTCAGTGATGTCATCCAGCCATCTCATCCTCTGTCGTCTCCTTCTCCTCCTGCCCACAATCCCTCCCAGCATCAGAGTCTTTTCCAATGAGTCAACTCTTCCCATGAGGTGGCCAGAGTCCTGGAGTTTCAGCTTTAGTACCATTCCTTCCAAAGTACACCCAGAACTGATCTCCTTTAGAAGGACTGGTTGGATCTCCTTGCAGTCCAAGGGACTCTCAAGAGTCTTCTCCGACATCATAGTTCAAAAGCATCAATTCTTTGGCGCTCAGCTTTCTTCACAATCCAACTCTCACATACATACATGACCACAGGAAAAACCATAGCCTTGACTAGACGGACCTTTGTTGACAAAGTAATGCCTCTGCTTTTGAATATGCTATATAGGTTGGTCATAACTTTTCTTCCAAGGAGTAAGCGTCTTTTAATTTCATGGCTGCAATCACCATCTGCAGTGATTTTGGAACCCCCAANTTTCTTGACAGTGATGTTATTAGTATTAAAAAATATATCTTAAGTGCCTGATACGTGGAAACCATTTTTTAAAAATCCATCACATTGGAGAGAGTTTTTTCATTTGTAGATTTTTTAGGACCCCTACTCTTCTACTTTTGCTTTTCCTTTTCTCTTCAGAAATTTTCTTATGAATTTAATTTTCTTATGTGTTTGTGTAGCCCCTGAACATGAAAAATATTTATGTATAGTAAAACTTTTCATTACGGAGACAAAAGCTTAACACTAATAGTCAAAAATAGATATTGGATTATCTGTGGGTTTCAGCTATCTGTCCTCTTCCAAACCAAGTGTAGCATATAGAATCAAGAATTATGGGCACTGAAATTAATGGCGATTTAAAATGCTGAAAGATTAGGCTGTTAAAGACAAATGTAAATTCTCATGGTGGTCTCTCATCAATGCTCATTTATCGCCAAGGACACTTGATGTAAAAATGTAAAAATATTCAATGATTGCTTGTTCTGCCCTTCTTAATGAGACGTTATGAAAAAACCAGCATTGCACCACCAGTAATTATGTGTGTTTCCCAGTCCGTCTACTTTTATGAAGCAGACAATAAGCATTTTTGATGGCAGAATGAGAAAAATTACTCTTTTAAAAAGCAAGGAGGGAATTTTCTGCTTCAGTAATGGTGCTGCAGACTGCTGCAGGTAAAACTGGTCACAGAAAGCAGCCAGCCAGGAGAGCTGGATAACATATCCATTTTCACATGACCTCCCTGCTGCCACATCCACTTTCACCACACAAAAAAGATTTGAGGGTATCAAAGAACACACAAGGCAGCTGAAACTTTAAGCAAAAAGAGAAGCACAATGCAGTTAGCTTTATATTCTTAAACTTGACATTCCATGGTATTCTTCTCCTTCAGGTACTTGCTAATTTACAAGATTTGTATAGCTAAAACACTGAGAAAGTAAATATAAAGTGACAGTGAAGAGTCTGAAAAGATTGGAAGAGCTTAAACTGCCTTATGAAGTTGGAGAAACAAAAATTAGAAATTAAGGCAGCAGGAAAGAAAAGCTCCTAGCTAACAACTTAATATTCCAGTTATTCCCCGGAGGGGCTACCTCAGAAGTACAGGTGGAACCAGAAATAGGTAAGTCTTTTTTTTAAAAAGTTTTTTGCTTTGCATTGGATAAAATTGATTAACAATGCTGAGATATTTTCACGTGTACTGCAAAGTGGTTCAGTTACAGATACATGTATCTGTTGGCAAACCTTTGTAAAGATGAAAACCCATTTCTGAAACATCTCATTCCATGAGTGGAATAAGGTGATCTGTTTATAATCTGACTCCACCCCGCAAAAAAAAAAAAAGGAAAACTCCCCTCAAGAGGTCCTCAGAAAAAACCTCAAATTATTGCCACAATATTTGACAGATAGATGATCCAGATGTTGCAGTCACCAGACACAGACATTAGAAAAGGTGAATACATTCAAGAAAATAGATGATGAGATAGAAAATTTAACCAGAGAAATTCTAACATATGATAAAGTGAAATTAAGAACTCAATAGTTGAATATAAGAGTAGATGAGATGGTGAAAGAGAGGATTAGTGAATTGGAAGACAGAATAATATACAATATCCAAATTGAAGCACAGAAAGAATAAAGGAATAAAAAAATACTGTGAAGTATGTAAGAGACACATGGTACATAGTAAAAAAAGATCTAATATCTGTGTAAAATGTTAGAGAAGAAGAGGAAATAGAGAATGAGGCTGGCGCTTTAATTGGCAAAATATTGACCAACATTTTTGAAGATTGCCAAAAGAACTTAATTCACAGATTCAAAGAAGNGTAAGAGACACATGGTACATAGTAAAAAAAGATCTAATATCTGTGTAAAATGTTAGAGAAGAAGAGGAAATAGAGAATGAGGCTGGCGCTTTAATTGGCAAAATATTGACCAACATTTTTGAAGATTGCCAAAAGAACTTAATTCACAGATTCAAAGAAGCTCCAACAAACCTTAGCAGAATAAAAACAAAACAAAGAGAAAAACCTAGGTATACCAGCAGCCAGGAGCTAAAAATCAAAGACCAAAAGAAATCTTAAAAGCAGCCAAAAGAACAAATGATACATTACTTTTATTGGAGGAAGAATAAGTTGGAGAGTGACTTCTTAAATAAAAATGGGAGAGTGGAGTGACATTTTTAAGTGCTAAAAGAAAGCAATTGTCAAGCTTGTAGCAAGCCAGAAGATGTTTCTTAATATAAGAGTTTCCTAGAGAGGTTGGGATAGCTTGCTACAAAACCCTAAGGGTTGATGCTGTGACCAGCTTACAGAGAAGGGGCCTGCAAAAATTCCACATGGCATTCTTATATGCCACCTGCACATCAAGCACCATTGAATCATGTCATGGGACTCAAGTGACAAAACCGCTTGTACAGCATCCTGGGCAAGCTGTAGAGCTTTGTTATTTAGGGCTCCAATCAAAGCTGGCAAGATTTTAGGTTGCTTGGTAGACAGGTTGGTAGAATATACCCAAACTGGGTATATGTTCCCTCAAAAATCCAAAGAGACTCAGTATGTGTTATACCCTCCTTTCCTAGTGCAGGCTATTCTAGAGGCCACAGCTTGTCTATCACCTAGGAAGGAATGTCTTGACATACCCCAGATTACCAGGCCTTTATAAATTTCATCAAGGTGGCAGGACCCTGAATGTTCGAGCAATTTATTACCTACCCACTGGTACACACGTGCCTTAAGGTGCGTTAGTAATTGCTACTTCCTGCCAACCAGATCTTATCAGCACATTGATGTAATGATGACACATCATAGCCAGTGTGATGTCCTGTTTAATAGAGGTCCCTGAAGATGGTATTATGATGCAAGGTGGTAAGATAAGAAAGTGAAGGTCTGTTATGAGCTCTGTGAACCGAAAGAAAACTGCTTCTGTTGGTCTTGACCAAAAGATATAGAGATATAAAGTATTAGCCAGATCAATAACTGTATACCAGGTGCCAGGATTTGTATTGATTTACTCCAGCAAAAAAAAAAAAAAACAAACCACACATCTGGGAAAACAGCTGTAATTGAAGTGGATACCTAAGTTTAAGATAATCCACTGTCTTTCTTTAAGATCTGTCTGTTATCTGCCAGCCAAGTAGATCTGTCGGCCCAAACAGATAAGTTGAATGGGAATGTGGTACAAATCACTATCAGTGTACCATTCAAAGTTTTGATAGTAGCATGAATATCTCAAATCCCTCCTGCAATCCAGCACTGCTTTGAGTATACAGTTCTGGTAGGTAGAGGCAGTACCAGTGGCTTCCAGTTTATTACTATTATAATATCTATCTATCTGTGTGTGTGTGTGCAATGCTCAGTAGCTCAGTTATTCCCTACTCTTTTGTGACCCCATGAACTATAGTCTGACAGGTTCCTCTGTCCATGGGATCCTCCCAGTCAGAATACTGGAGTGGGATGCCATTTCCTCCTCCAGGAGATCTTGCTGGTCCAGGGATCTCCTGCGTCTCCTACATCTTCTTGCATTGGGAGGCACATTCTTTACCACTGAGCCACCTGGGAAGACCTGTCTGTCTGTCTGTCTATCTATAATCTATAATCTATATTTCTATTTATCTATCTACCTACCATCTACTGTCATAATAGCTCTCATCCCATGAGCCAAAGAATACTTGTGGGGATTTCGATGGCTGCTGCTAGCTATGTCTGTTCCAGCTGTGCTTTCTAGAATTGGAAAAATAATTATAGAATGAATTTGGTGATCCCCTGAAATAATGGTAGGATGTATTCAAGCCAAAGTCCCTTAATTATCTATCCACCATAAGATTCTACTGTAACTAGGGAACCACAAGGGAACTGAGGGTCTATGTGAATTTTGGTCATTTCACAGACAGTGGTCAGCAATCTCGCAGATATTGTCAGTCTGCTAAACAACTGCTTGAGGAAGGCTAGAGGAAGATTTATAGCATAAAATTTAGGCTGCGTTGCAAGGTCCTTTCTCAAGGAGGCCCAACTTCCCCTTCTTTCAAGGGGCACTGGTTTTGTGAACTGCCTAGGGTCTGGGAATTGGTTGCAAGAATGGAACTCTCTATTGTGATAATTCAAATTAGACTTCTAGTCACCAAAACTTAGACTTTTTCTATTTCAATAGAACCTGCTTATATGTCCCAACCCAAATTTTTTAGGTTTACTCCTTATCAATCCGTGTCCTGATTTTAACACAAGAGACCGTGCGAGATTTGAATTCAATTTGTGCAGTAATACAGGAGTAGAGTCTGGGTTTATTTTTCAGAAATCATTGGTCTGTGGCTATAGGAGATAAGGATTTCTTTCACGGGAATCATAAATACTTTCTGGTCATTTACTTGGACTTTAACCTGGAAATTTAAAGCTTTGAACTCATCAATTTTTCCCTCAAGTTCTCCACCATACATAAAGTAACCAATAATCCCATTATACTTATTTTCATTAAGACATTTTATGAAAGCAACTATGTGGTGTCTCAAAGCCTTACTTCTATTAGCACTTAATTAAAGGTATCCATAACTGATCATTTGAATGGTTATTTGCTGTTACGTGCCATGTACCAATGGTGCCCTCTTCACCACTAGTCAATGTCTTTAAATTTAGTTAAATCCGAGAACAATTCCAGATAAGCCAGAACTAAGCTAGAGAAACTACCCATAAAGCTCTGTTTTCCTAGAACTACTTCTGGTACCAACTGCTGTATCACCTAGGAGAGAAGGGCCATGTTGAGAGATAAGAAAGAAGGGATTTCTTACAGGAATTAGAACTGACACAATGTAGAAGCTGGTGAAAAACCCATGGATAACCTCTGCTTCTGGAAATGAGTGTAACATCACTATAGGTCAGTACAGCAGCTGGACATGAAAGAGGGGAGAGAAAATACATGCTGGAACCCATGAGACAAACTAGAATCTGCAACTGTCTCATCTCCAGTCTGATAACATACTGGGTAAGCTAAACATTGGTTTGGGTTTTTCTGTAACATCTTATGAAAACCCAAACAAAATTTTTGGCCAACCCAATAACTGATGTGGAAGACGCATACACCTGTCATCATGGGACTTCACATGCATGTGGGTCAGGACTCTGAAACGAGGGAAGAAATTAGCAGCAGCTAGAGGTCTGGATACTTCTTTATAACAAAAGGTGAGCCAGCAGATCAGGGACAACATGCATGAACTATAAAGTACCTCATATCATACAATAACCTTTAGAAAGTCATGTAAGTGGCTTCACTTTCACTTCCCAATCTTACAGAAATTTCTTCTGTTGCCAGCCCAGAACCACACAAGGTGAAAGTGAAAGTCGCTCAGTTGTGTTCAACTCTTTGTGACCTTGTGGACTTAGTCCATGGAATTTTCTAGGCCAGAATACCAGAGTGGGTAGCCTTTCTCTTCTCCAGGGGATCTTCCCAACCCAGGATCAAACCCAGGTCTCCCTCTTTGCAGGCGGATTCTTTACCAGCTGAGCCACAAGGGAAACCCAAGAATACTGGAGTGGGTAGCCTATCCCTTCTCCAGTGGATCTGCCAGACCCAGGAATCGAACCAGGGTCTCCTGCATCTCAGACAGATTCTTTACCAACTGAGCTATGAGGGCCAGGCAAAGACAANCTTTCCAGGCTTTGGATCATAAGCCCCAGGGATTTACCCTGACAGCCTTTTCACACTTAAATTCTTTCATGCCATCTTGTGCTGGGGAATGGTGAAATGGACCTTCTCCCCATTTCAAGTAAATCAGCTGCAAATTCACAGACCTGTTTCCAGGGCAGGTTTATTTGGCTTGTTTTTAAAGGCTTATGATTTATGTTTAGTATGTCAATACTAACATTTTCTGAAAGGGAGAAAAATCAAATTCAGTATTTAAGAAGGAAGGTAATGGTAAGAGAAATAAGTAGCAAGAAAACTCTTTTTCCTTCCTCCCTCCCTCCCTTCCTTTCCTTCCTTGCTTCATTCTTCTCTTTCTTCTTTTTATCTATCATCTATGTGTTACCTATCTGTATCTTTACACACTCCCTTATATTGGCTATTTAAACCATAACTGATTGCACTGATTTCATTTATCCCTAGGGGAGAAGATGGTTTGGGGCTCGGTCAAATACCTTGACCAACCAGTTTGCGAATGAAACACGAGACCCCAAGATCATGAGGTAGAAGGAGACAAATAAGAGGGAAATAAATCATTCTACAAATGCAAAATGAAGAGAAATTTGAAGACAGTACAACGGGAGGATGTGGGTACTGAAGAGAAGGAGTCGATCGTGGTAACAGTGGGAGGCACCTCCCAAGCAGTACCAAGCCGAGACATTTCCAGGGCAAGATTGGCCAGACGGCCATCCAACATTGCTAAGTACCTCCTCTCTGGCATTCTGAACTTAAGCTAAATCTCTTCACACAAAAATTGCTATTGGGGAAATTAAAGGAAGCAAGCAAAGTTATTAACAGGGAAAGCCATCATAAACAAGATGAGCAAATAATAGTTATTTTAGATTTTTGCTATTTTAAAAATTTTAATATTTAATTTATATGTTAATTCTGAAATTAATTAATCATTTTAACTTTGTTTCCATTTGGTTATTTTTAGAGTCACTTTCTTGAAAGTTATTCAGTCCTGCTGTACCTACTATGTTTTTCTCCACTACTTCCCACATATTCCTTCTGTGGTAATTCAGGAGACACTTGTTTGCAATTTATATACATGCTATACTTGCCACGATTTTTATAAATTCTCATGCACTTTAGCTACTTTTTTGTTCATTTACCTGTAATTTATTTCTACCTTAACAGCCAGATGGAGTCCCATCTCCTCCAAGCAGCCTGTTCAATTTAACACAGAATGCTCTATCAGTTTCTTCACTGAATTCCTACTGTATTTTCAACTGATCTAAATTGTTTCTTAGGACTTCTCTTTGTTTAAATACNTAACAGCCAGATGGAGTCCCATCTCCTCCAAGCAGCCTGTTCAATTTAACACAGAATGCTCTATCAGTTTCTTCACTGAATTCCTACTGTATTTTCAACTGATCTAAATTGTTTCTTAGGATTTCTCTTTGTTTTAGAGACCCTATAGTGCCCTTCCCACCAGCACACACAATGAATGGTCCATTACTGGGTAATTAATTTTAATTGGTCAACAGGTTTATTAGTTTCTTAGATTGAGTGATTTGAGAATGCTCCAAATATGGAATAACATTTAATCACGGCCAATATTAAAGCAGTGGAATTTTCCAGTGAAATTCCTTTTCTAATCAATGTCTTTTCCAGAAGTGATAGTTCAGTTTTTAGACAGGAAGGATTTCAGAGAGATAAGGAAAAACCATGCAACCTGTGAAATTTCACAATTTTGTTGACATCTCTATGCTTGGTAAATTGGGCCCTAATTAAAATATTACCACCATTGTTCTGCAAAGTAACAGTTCTCCTTGCAGCTCGGAAAAGGAAAGAGTGGAGTTGGGAGCAGCATGGTCAGCATGGTGTAATGGAAAAAGAGCTCAAATAGAGGCTAAGGGATACAGGTTATTTTTCTATTTCTGCCACTTATTAGCTCTGTGCAAGCACTCAAACCATGGGAGCCTGTTTCCTCCCTCTGTCAGTGAAAACATGGGCAGCCACCACTGTCCAAAAGCAGAGTTTCTATAGATAGTTGAAAATGACTTTGACAATGGACTAGAAAGTATCTTAGTTCCTTAATACTGTCATTCCAAACAATGCAAGAAATAATACTCTATAGGGTCAAGGAAGAGGGAAATTGTCTACTTTAATGGCATAAGTAAATACAGCTTAATGCTTCATGGAAAAAATAATTTTTTCAAAATCATGGATTCATAAATGTAGAATATAGATGCTACTACAGTTTCTATGGGCTTCTCTGGTGGCTCAGATAGTAAAGAATCCACTTCCAATGTGGGAGACCTGGGTTTGATCCCTGGGTTGGGAAGATCCCCTGGAGAAGGGCATGGCAACTCACTCCAGTATTGTAGCCTGAAGAATCCCCATGGACAGAGAGGCCTGATGGGCTACAATCCATGGGATCACAAAGAGTCGGACACAACTGAGTGACTACACACACACACAGTTTCTACAAAACCTACTTTATACAATTTTATAGAGTTTTACATTTTTCTGTTCCAAATGAGTCTTGAGAAAGTTTTACATGAAAGAGAGCTGAAGTCTTGGCAGTGAAAAAAATTCAAAGCTAGGAGAAATGTATAGTGGCTTGGATAGTTTGAATCTGAGTGAATTTGAGTTCTATTTTCAGGTTTTGATACCCAATGGGAAATTGAACATGCCTGATTTTTTAGTGTCTATAGCCCTATATCCTAAATGAGAAGGGTTTGTGTTTTAGGTAAGATTTAAGTCAAATGTCTACAGAAACCAGAGAGTTAAAGGAAACAGATGAAATGAGTTGTGGTGAGTAATAGGGAATGATGTGTAATGAAGCCCACTGGAGTAATCAGATCTCACTTAAACCAACTGACTCACATCAGGCGAGTAAATTGCTTGGCACAATGTTGTTATGTCTTTTGATTTTTCAAGTGTAATTCATACGTGAATCTCCAGGATTTGGGCATTTAATTTAAAAATTTTAGGTCACTGTGCAGACCAGACAAAATGCATCTATGGGTCACCATGCAAACTTTACCTTAGCATGTACCATCAGAAGAATGTTAAGAGATGATCATTACTGATTCTGTCATGAGATCCTTATAGTACAAATACAGAGGTTGAAACCACAAGAGACCACCTGGCTGGTAAACATTTTATGGACTAAATAAATATACTATAGACAACAAATATAGTGGAAACTGAAAAATACATTTAGTGAGCAGGAAAAACGCAATAATATAGCGGCAGGGTCCAGCTGGGCCAGGGAAACTGCATCACAGCTGGTTGACATCCTCAACAACCAATTTCTATTCCTTCTGAATGCAATCATACCAGCCACAGTGCAGTAATTCTGATGTTGCAATAGATTGATCAAGCATCCTCCGTCTCTGGAATGTTGAGCTAATCAGAAACATTCTGCAAGGACAATTAGGCCATGTTTCAGCGTCTTTCTTTACTACTTTATCAAGAATGATATGAGTAAAGAGTAGTAGAGAAAATATATGGAAATGATGGGAATGCCTTTCCTTTACCGCTTGACAACAGAAACAGCATTTGTAATTTTAACTAAGATGGTAATTTTCTAATGTGACATTATTTCAGTGTTTTACATAAATCTGTGGGAGATAAAAATTCTTTTGGAGACAAATATTCTGTTACTGCTTTGCAAGTAATAATGCCAGAAATTGAGATAGCAAGACAACAAACACCTTTCTGGTATCTATGTGGTCTTGACCCCTTTGTTAATAGCCTTTGCTCACTCTATTGTCTCTCCCTGGAATGTCCTTCTACACATTTAAATCCTGCCCACCCTTCAAGGTCCAGCTCAATGGTGTCTTTTCAGTGAAGTTGGATGTTTTCTCTTTCTCTAATGAATCCCTATTTGTATTTACTTCTTAATCTAGGAGCAAATGGTATATTTCCTAAGGGCATAGATAAATGAATAGGTGATATTTTCTCTCTTAAATTATGGAGTACACTCTACTGTTGTTCAGAGTAATAGTATAATCTTAAATTGTATGTTCAGTTAGAAATTTGTTTTACTGGAGTTCTACTATGGAAATGACATAAAGACAACACAAAATTAAGATAAGGTCTCTGTAGCAGTATGAGGGGCAAACATAGTGCCCCTGTCATTAGGCTAAAAAGAATAAAAATCTGTTTGGAGGTGGGGGAATGGAAAGGGCCAGAAGAGAAAATCACTCTCTCAAATCCACTCTCTCAAAATTTTTGTGTGTGGTAGAATGAAGAGAAAAAAATATTAATTGGCTATCAGTTGCTTCAATTTAGGCAATTTCAGAAATAAGTCACAGATTTCCCTAGTAGCACAGTGTATAAGAATTCACCTGCCAGTGCAGGGGACATGGGTTTGATCTTTGGTCCAGGAAGATGCCACATGCCAAGGCATCTTCCTGTGTGCCATGACTACTGAGCCCAAGCTCTAGTGTCCATGCACTGCAACCACTGAGCCTGTGTACCATAACTACTGAAGCCCATGCACCTAGGGCCTGGGTTCCAGAACAAGAGAAGACACTGAAATGAGAAGCCACAAACTGCAATGAAGAATATTCCCCCCAAGTCCATGCAGAAAGCAGTGAAGATCCAGTGCAGTCAAAAATAAGTAAATAATTTTTTTTAAGATATTTTATAAAAGAAATAAGTCATTCTCTTTGTTGCAGAGGGAACGCTTTTTTTGCTTATCAGAGCTTTTCAATCATTACCTTTTTCTTTCTTGTGTGGAAATCTACTAGATTCTACACAAACAGAACTAAGTTTGTAATGGGTCCTACTGTAGATAATCAAAATATTGTAAGAGAGGGACCTAATTATATCAAAATATGATGAGACCTTCATAATAATGTGAAGTAAGCATTACATGATGAATGCACAAAATGGAGTATGGGGAGAGAGGAAGGGAACTGTAGGAAGGACGCTGTTGCAAGAATGCATAAAATGATAGGATATATAATTAACTCTGTAAATTGTGAGACATAATTCATAGTCCTGTTTCTCTTGCTGCTGCTGCTGCTGCTGCTAAGTCACTTCAGTCATGTTTGACTCTGTGTGACCCCATAGACGGCAGCCCACCAGGCTCCTCTGTCCCTGGGATTCTCCAGGCAAGAACACTGGAGTGGGTTGCCATTTCCTTCTCCAATGCATGAAAGTAAAAAGTGAAAGTGAAGTCGCTCTGTCGTGTCTGACTCTAGCGATCCCATGGACTGCAGCCTACCAGACTCCTCCGTCCATGGGATTTTCCAGGCAAGAGCCCTGGGGTGGGGTGCCATTGCCTTCTCCTAGGAAAATGTAAAAATTAGATTTTTTTTTTTCCAAAAAATTCAGGCAAAAACTAAGACAAGGAAAAATGAGCACAATTTGTAGAGAGATCTACAATTGCCATGAATGCTTATATTCCATCTTGTTCATTCCAAGACTAGATTTACTCTGAGGTTAAGTTAATGGAAGAGAAGAGAGGCCAGCATCAGTGTGTAACTTCACAGTGTGAGGGAATAAAGGACTAATATAGGACTAAAAAATGAGGAACTTCTAATGACTGAGAGAACTATGGCCTCAGGAACCTCATTTGAGGGGACTTTGGGTCCCTAGGAAACTGTACGATAATCATGAGGTGCTGTTGGAGTCAGAAAGAGAATTAGGGTAAAAGAGCTAATGAAGCCTTCATGGGGGACAGAGGATATTTTTAAGACTCCAGGGGCCAGATTCAGGTGCAGGTTGGAACCAAGATAACACATAAAGCATTTCAGAAGGGCACTAAACAAAGCTAGATGTCCCTAGAGGCATTGAGCCTTATTTGAAAGGCTGTTGGCCTGATGGTCTCTTGAGAGCTCTGCATTTCTGTCTTAGCTCCTGTATGCCTGTGATGGCAGGCATCACTTACTGTCCACAAAAGCTGGCTAATGACCTAAATCCTATTTATCTTTTGAAGAAAGTATTTGAGAAAGAAATGGATTGTAGTCTTCCTCCTATACTCTTTTACTCCCATTCTCATATTCTTTGGCTCTGAATCAGTCAAATCAATGTATTCTGTTTTCAGTTCAGTTCAGTTCAGTTGCTCAGTCGTGTCCGACTCTTTGCGACCCCATGAATCACAGCACACCAGGCCTCCCTGTCCATCATCAACTCCCGGAGTTCACTCAGACTCACGTCTATCAAGTCAGTGATGCCATCCAGCCATCTCATCCTCTGTCGTCCCCTTCTCCTCCTGCCCGCAATCCCTCCCGGCATCAGAGTCTTTTCCAGTGAGTCAATTCTTTGCATGAGGTAGTTCAGTTCAATTCTGATATAGTTACTGTTTCCGTTTAGTGAATGTCTAATATGCATCAGATATGGGTGAGAGGTATCTCACCATATCTTATTTCAAATCTTTATATCTACCTTACAAAGTTAAAGGAACAGAGGTTCAGAGATACTAATAGAATTCCTCCAGGCTATACAGTTAGTAAATAACAAAGGTAGGATTTAACCATAGGCAGGTTTAGTTCTGGCTTCCTAAGTGGCACTAGAGGTAAAGAACCCTCCTGCCAATGCAGGGGACATAAAAGAAGTCTAAAGCTTGTCCACAAGCTTGGGAAAGGAGCAGGAATTAAATACAACATAAATAATTATAACTGTTACTTTAGCTGGCTAATCCTCAGCTGTACCAATATCATGCTACAAACAGTGGGCAGGCAGCTAGCTTCTGACAACCGTGTGGAACTTTCAAATGAAATACAGTTTTATGTAGAGTGCCTGGTTTAGGAACAACAACAACAACAAAAAGCAAACAAAATCCAAAGCTTTAGCAGGAACTTTGAAGATAAAAAGCTTTAAAAAGGAAAAAAATAATTGTTTAAAAATGTTATTGAATGAGATTCTAAGAATGGCTATTGCTATTTTTTAAAAGAAAAACATCATATTCTTTTAAGCAACATAGGACTGCTAGCAACTTCAATAGGGATGGCATCTGGCTCAAGTAGCTTTCCCCAAAAGTGAGCAGCAATGCCATATGAATCTCAAGGTAAGAGATGTCTGGAAAAGATGATTTCTAGTCAACAGTCATTGTTCATTTTTTGCTAGTTCATTCATTCATTTATTTTTTTTTCATTTTAGAAGTGTTGAAATACATCGAGAGGTATATAAACTATATGTAATAGTTTTAAAGAATGATTATAGATCAAACACCTAAGTAATAAGAGGAATATAACATTACTTGTTGATTAGAAGTTGTACTCCTGAATACCTTTTCTCAGCCAGGTCTCTTTGAAAACCTTTTGAGTAATGACTTGAAGGAGATGAGAGAGAGAGTCATGAGTATTTCTGAAGAAACAGAATTCTGAGTGGGGTATAACTTTTAAATGCTCTGAAAGTGAAAGTGTTAGTCGCTCAGTCTTGTCAGACTCTTTGCAATCCCTGGACTATAGCCCGCCAGGGTCCTCTGTCCATGGAATTCTCCAGACAAGAATACTGGAGTGGGTTGCTATTTCCTACTCCAGCAGAGATCTCCCCTGCCCTCAGATCGAACCTGGGTCTCCTGCATTGCAGGCAGATTCTTTACCATTTGAGTCACCAGGGAAGTATGCTCTGAGGCAGCAGCAACTCTGGTGCATTAAAGGACAGTGGAAATCCAGATTGACTGGAATGAAGATAATGAGGAAAATATTCTGAAATAAGGCTAAAGACAAAAGGGCAGGCTCAGTGGCCTTTGTTTGGCAGTTTCTCTATGATATGACTAGATACAAGTTTTTTTTTTTTTAATATTTTTCCTGTTTGGGAATTTTTAAAGTTCCTAAATCTATAAATCAATGTCTTCTATCAGTTGTGGAAGATTTCCTCTTCACTCTTGCCTCAGTTTCTTCCTTCTTCCTCTTTCTGGAACTTCAGTTAAACGTATGTTACATTTTCTTACTCTGTCTTCTCTGTCTCTTGGCTGCTTTTCATCTCCGTCTCTCTCTTTTTTCCTGTGCTGAATTTTGAAGCATTTCCTTTGGCCTGTTTTTCAGTTTACGATATATTTGTTCAGATGTATCTAATCTGCTGATAAATCCATAGAGAGGGTTTTCTATTATATTTATCATTTCTAAAAGTAATATTTAATTGCCATTCAAATCTCTTACACCATAATTTCATATTTCTTGAAACTATTTTTAAGTATGTATTTTAAATTGTGAGCAATATTACTTTAATATTTGACATTTTAAAGGCTTCATTCCTGCTGGATTTTGCTCATGAAGTTTTGTTTCCTTGAGTATTTTTGATTTTTGACTCTCTGTATAATCCTCACAAAAGTGTTTTGGGAACTTTTGAAGTGTAGAATGAAGGTTCATTTTTTCACTGAAGACTTTCATTTGAGCATGGAGCATCAGCTGTCTGGAACCTTTTTCTCCCCACCCCCTCCCCCCATNCATCGGCTAGCGATGAGTTCTGGGCTCTGTGCCGTGGTCACCCTGCACAGATTTCTGGGCTCTGTGCCGCGGTTCCTCTTTGCCAAACTGTGGGCTGTGTGCCACGGTAGCCTTCTCCAGAGGTCCGGGCTGTGTGTCGCGGTCACCCTAAGCCGATGTCCAGCCTGTGTTCTGCAGAAACCCTGCGCTGAGGTCCGGCCTGTGTGCCAGAGTCTCCCTGTGCCAATGTCCGGCCTGTGTGCCACGGTCGCCCTGTGCCAATGTCCGGCCTGTGTGCCACGGTCACCCTTCTCTGAGTTCCGGAATGTGTTCCGAGGTCGGCTAGCAATCATTTCCAGGTTGTGTGACGTAGTCACCCTTCACTGAATATTGTGCTGTGTGCCTCAGCCGCCCTTCGCCGAGGTCTGGGCTGTGTGCCTTGGTCGAACTGCGGCAAGGTCTGGCCCGTTTGCTGTAGTCATCCTGCGCCGAGATCCCGGCTGTGTTCCGCCTTCAGCTAGCGATGAGTTCTGGGCTCTGTGCTGCGGTCGCCCTGCACAGATTTCTGGGCTGTGCGCTACGGTCACACTTCACAGAGTTTCAGGCTGTGTGCCGTGGTAGCCCTGTGCCGATATTCGGGCTATGTGCCGCGGTCGCCCTGAGCCGACGTCCATGCTGTGTGCCTTGTTCGAATTGCGNTCGCCCTGCACAGATTTCTGGGCTGTGCGCTACGGTCACACTTCACAGAGTTTCAGGCTGTGTGCCGTGGTAGCCCTGTGCCGATATTCGGGCTATGTGCCGCGGTCGCCCTGAGCCGACGTCCATGCTGTGTGCCTTGTTCGAATTGCGACAAGGTCCGGCCTGTTTGCTGTAGTCACCCTGCGCCGAGATCCCGGCTGTGTTCCGCCGTCGGCTAGTAATGAGTTCCGAGCTCTGTACCCCGGTCGCCCTGTACAGATTTCTGGTCTGTGTGCCATGGTCTCCCTTCACTGAGGTTCGGGCTTTGTGCCACAGTCCCCCTGTGCCGAGTTCCGGTCTGTGTGCCACGGTAGGCTTGAATCGAGTTCCAGGCTGTGTGCCGCGGTAGCCTTGTGCTGAGGTCCGGGCTGTGTGCTGCGGTCGCCCTTCTCTGAGGATTGGGCTGTGTTACATGGTTGCACGGCGCCGAGTTTCGGGCTGTGTGCCATGTTAGCCTTGTGCCGAGGTCCGGGATGTGTGCCGTGATGCTTTGCGCCGAGTTTCAGGCTGTGTGCCACAGTTGCCCTGCACAGATGTCCAGTCTGTGTGCCACAGTCGCCATCTCCCCAGGTCAGTGCTCTGTGCCAGGGTTGCCTTGTGCCGAGGTCCGTGCTGTGTGCCTTGGTTGCTCTTCACTGTGGTTCAGGCTGTGTGCCGTGGTTGCCCTGCACTGAGGTCGAGGCTGTGTTCCCCACTTGGCTTGCAAAGAGTTCCGGGCTCTGTCCTACGTTCCCTCTGTGCCGAGGTCCGGGCTGTGTGCCACAGTCACNAGCAATCTTGATTCCAGCTTGTGTTTCTTCCAGTCCAGCGTTTCTCATGATGGACTCTGCATAGAAGTTAAATAAGCAGGGTGACAATATACAGCCTTGACATACTCCTTTTCCTATTTGGAACCAGTCTGTTGTTCCATGTCCAGTTCTAACTGTTGCTTCCTAACCTGCACACAGGTTTCTCACGAGGCAGGTCAGGTGGTCTGGTATTCCCATCTCTCTCAGAATCTTCCACAGTTTATTGTGATCCACACAGTCAAAGGCTTTGGCATAGTCAAGAAAGCAGAAATAGATGTTTTTCTGGAACTCTGTTGCTTTTTCCATGATCCAGGGGATGTTGGCAATCATTAGAAAACACCCGAAAGCTGGGAAAGATTGGAGCCAGGAGGAGAAGGGGACAACCGAGGATGAGATGGTTGGATGTCACCACTGACTTGATGGACATGAGGTTGAGCCCACTCCGGGAGTTGGAGATGGACAGGGAAGCCTGGCATGCTGCAGTCCATGGGGTTGCAAAGAGTCAGACATGACTGAGTGATTGACCTGAACTGAACACTGAGATTTCACCTTCAGAAATGACAAAGTGAGAATTTTGGATTAGGCTACTGTTTTTATGTAGCTTTATAAAACAATATTCACAAATGTCAATTTAATTTAAAGGTGAAATTATAAAATTATTAGTAAATATCACATTTTAAGTATGTATAACTTAGATGATACTGGAATTTATATATATTTTAATATGTTGTTCAATCTCAGTAAATACTTCTATGTAAGTATTGGCAATTATGTCATTCATCATCCAAGTAATTGCCAATGAAAATAAATGATATCATACTTCTTGATGTTACACCTAGTAGTACACATTCGAGGGGGAAATGAATTTTTTAATATTACAAAATATTCGTCAGCCCAGTCCCATTGTTTTGAATATTGTTGCAATCCACAAGTACAGCCATGCCCATCTTCAGTGTCAATAGATATACAGTCCAAAACCTTTGTGGGGTTTGGTTATAGTACCTACTGTTTCTAGAATATAGAGAGATGAACAGAAGAGTTTTCCTAGGACTTGAATGGTATCGGTTATAAGCATGAATGTTTCAGGTTATGATTTGAATGTTACCATAATTGAGCACTAAATTCTAGGTGACAGAGGCTCCTTGTGTTTTAAAAACTTTAATTTATGTGATCTGTGGGGCTCTCTAAAGCACGGCACTCTGGGAGGAAATCTTGCAGAGATATACACAAAAGAGCTTTATGAATTCCTGAGTCATTGACCCTGTGTTTTAGAAGCCCTGGGAAACCCAGGCTTCCCTGATAGCTCAGTTGGTAAAGAATCTGCCTGCAATGCAGGAGATTATGGTTTGATTTCTAGGTGAGGAAGATCCACTGGAGAAGGGAAAGGCTACCCACTCCAGTATTCTGGCCTGGAAAATTCCATGGACTGCAGTTCATGGGGTCACAAAGAGTTGGACATGACTGAGCAACTTTCACGTTCACTTGTGAAACTCAGCCCATGTTGCAAAAAGAGCTTCCGTAGATGACCTGTGAAGGCAGGTAACACCAGGATACCCAGGAAGAAAGCTTCAGGGGCGCTTGTTTGCTGAGGGTTTGATGGACGTAACATGGGTAGAAGTGGGGACGGGGTGAAAGAAATATTTTTGGAGGTGTAACTCTCTGTGAGAAGGTTTCTACCTGAATAAACTTTGAAATAGAACGGTAATTGTTCCCATGGATGTCTCTAGATTCAGTGTATGATATATTTCGTGGAATGTTTTTCCTTTAGCAGTGTTTGTCAAGGATTCTTCAGATTATCTGGTGTCTCTCTTAAAATCTATGAAGAAGCTGTTTCGGGAATGTAAAACTCTCTGGAGTCCCATTTCAGTTGCTACAGTAAGGTAAGATAAAGCAATTAGAAACAATTTTGATGATAGTGAAAATGAAAGTGATAGTCACTCTGTTGTTTCGGACTCTCTGTGACCCCATGGACTGTAGCCTGCCAGTCTCCTCTGTCCATGGAATTCTTCAGGCAAGAATACTGAAGTGGGTTGCCATTCCCATTCCAGGGCCTCTTCCTGACCCAGGGATCGAACCCCGGTCTCCTATGTTGGCATGCAGATTCTTTATCATCTGAGTCACCATGGATGCCCCTACTTCAATGATAGGCTCAACTTTTAAAGTATTTGTTTCTTCTGGCTTTTATTTCCTTCTTTTTGACAAGGGTACAGAGGTTAAAACTGTGAGAAAGAATAGGTCAAAGCTACATGATAATGAAAAACTGGGATTTTATTGAAAATTCTTTCATTTCTAAAGACATTAGACCACAATGTTACGCACATTTTTAATGAATTCCATTTTCTTGGACCTGTGATTGATGCAGCCACACAACCAGATAATTTATATTTAAAATGATAATATTAAAAACTTAAAGAGAAAGAGGGTTGCTTTGGACATTATTACTATACATAAGATAGGTAAGTGTCTCAATTCAAAATGTGAAATGGTCTCAGAAGAAATATATTGTAATAATAATGTAAAGTTTACACTGCAATAATAATGTAAAAAAGCCTACTAACCTATGGAAGAACATTATTTGTTTTGAAGAAACTTCATTCTTTCTTTTTATTTATACAATGGGAATATAAGCCTTTATATTAACATCACGGCCAGAAACTGAAAAGCTAAAAATTCTCATCCTGTTATTTATATTTCATCAGTTGGTATGCAAACATCAAATCTGAGAGCAAATGAACACATGTCCTCTTTCAGGACAAGAGTGATACTAGTTCAATGATATTCAAACACTATAGTGATGGTGTATATGCCAAAATGTCAGGGTCTAAAATAAAATCATTATAATGAGCAAAAACATAGTCTCTCAAGGAGTTTCCTAGACAAATTGGAATGACATCTGCTATGTTTATAGAATTGGGCATGATGAAAAACATTTTGAACACAAATGTTCCATGATATAAGCTGGGTTTCTATAGATGTTGGAACTCCCATGAATACTGAGAAAGAAGCTGGACTGTTTAGGAAAGGCAAGTCATGCTGCTCTGTTGTTTCAACCCTTTAATAATTTTCACTGAGGAGTAGCTGGTTCCTAGATCAGTAATGTGACATCTTTCTATGGTCTCCAAATAGTCTGTAAATTCTAGAGACCTTACTTCTCTTGGCAGCCTTCATGAAAGTCTTGGAGTTCTTCAAAATGTATTTGCTGGTGCTATCCGATTCAAGAGACTCGGACTTATGAAGCCCAAGACCTTACTGTTTAGTAAGAGCCATGAAACTAAGTACAAAAAAAATCAAAGTTTTATCTTGGCTTTGACTGTGCTGCAAAAACTCTTCAGGAGAAATTAAAATCTTAGCTGCACCCAAGAGAGGTCCGTAAATATCAGGACTAGTTTTTCACTGCAACTTTATACTATACAGATTAGGACTACTATTCATATCCTTATTTTATGTGACATGGTTATCATGTTGTCATCTGAACAGAACTCATGGTTTTGTGTCAAGCACTAAAAGAAGTGGATTATTTTTCCCAAGTAGGTGACATTTAGCATTCTGAATCCTTAATGATGCTGTAAATACTTGAAAGAGTTAATGTTTGTCCTCTCGGTATCAGGAAGTAACCTAAGGCTCCACGAAAATGTAGATCCTCATTATTATAGTCAGAGATAATGAGGATAAATGTGTGGAGGTAACTGGTGCACAGTGACTGCAAAAGGATGGTGTGCGTGGACAACACTTTGGCAGGACCACACAGTGTTACGGGGGAGCAGCTGACAAGCTCTGAAGTCTTTAATTCCTTAATCCATTGGGCTTCAGGTTTATACAGTGCCCATCACCTGGGCCCTATTTTTTATAACTATCTGCTGAACATTGGCTGAATCAAAATTGTTTTGTGATGAGCTATTCACATCACCTTAGGGAGGCTGGCTCATATTAGGAGCCTCAATTTTCCCATAAGCCACTGAACATGAAAACATATTTCAGGGTGAATTAGTTCCTAAGAGGAGTGTGAGACCATGACACTTTGGTGGCTCATTCTTCCCTATATGCTGAACTAGGAAGCAGTTTTTCATTTTTCACTCCCACTGTCAATATCACCCTAAAGTAAGAACACTGGCCCCAGATCAGGCAGTTGGGGGTGGGGGGCTAGGGCGGTAAGTGGGAAACTGACCTGGGCTTGCTGCTAAGAAGGCAATGACTTGAAAAGGCAGCTGGCTTGAGAGAAAAGAGGATCTGGTGCTAAAAAAAAAAGTACCTAAAGCTGACATGGTATAAATTGCCCACAAGCCCTCCTATCATCACCAAAATACAATAATGAAAATGGATCCCTCCCCTAGCCATGTAACATGTCTTCTCTTGCACTTTTATGATTTTCCTTTCACTGTAGAGCAAAGCTTGGTGTTCATGTTTCTCTGATTTAACCCGAGTAAATTTTTGAAGGAAGGAGTAAGAGGAACACACGTGTGATATGTCCAGATATTGCAATTGCCTTGCAATTTTACTTGATGCCTGATACCGCACTACTCAAAGAATATAATCCACCAAGCATTATTTCCTTCTTGAAGAACCGGTCTAACATATCACAGTACAGTTTACCATTTCTCTTTTAAACATTTCATCTTCCACCATTCAGATGCAAACATCTCAACTTACAGCACTGCACAGTTTCAGCAAGCAGTTTGTTTCTTTTCTACTCCAACAAATGCAAAAAATACAAAGGTTAAAACTGTCTTTTTTGTTTGTTGTAAATCAGAGGAGTAGTGTTTAATCTTCTCCATTCCTTCCCTCCCAAGATGATCTTGAGAAAAACCTAAAGTTTCAGTTTTCAAATGAAGATGATTGTATTTGTAAAAATTAATTGAGATAATATGTGGAAAAGTGCTAAGTGCTATAGGGGGCAGCACTTATACATATATAAAAATGTATAAGATCTTACTGTTATTAGCCAGGAATATTACACTCTGGTGTTAGAAGAATTAAGATCTAAGAAGTATCCAATAGATGTATAAGAAGGGGACCTCTCTCCTTTTGGAAAAATATGTTTTGCATTTCATAAGGAGTGAAGTAGAATTTTAGAAAAGGGGTTTTTTTTTTTTGAGTCATTAAAGTGTTTTTAATCAGTTTGATGAGTAATGATAAAAGGATAACTTCTAGATCATGAATACCAATGATTGAGGACCCAAGGGCAGATTCTCTATTGAGTAGAATAGACTCCAAATCCTAGGTTAAAATATGCCATGAGAAATTCTATTTGTGTATGGGTCAGTGAAAGAGAGAGGGAGGGAGGGAGAGAGAGAGATTGTCAATGATAAATGCTATTTTCTTTAACTAACATTTATTTTTTATTTAAAGCATAAAGCATTTTCCCAAAATGTGTCAGTTTACAGTATCATTTGGGTGTGTGATTGTTGTACTCTCCTGAGTGTCATAGTGCTCACTGCCCTCATCATTCATCAGCTGGAGGGAAGCCCAAGTCACTGCTTTCTGACACACTCATACAGGAGATGGAGCTGAAGTCTGATGTGTTATCACTTGTCATCTGACTGAATAGTGCTTTGCTTTTGTTGTGGTTGACTAACCACATGAGAAATGAAGGTTATGAGTTCTTGATCTGCCCTGCCTTGGTTTCACTGGGAAGACCACTAGACACCTTATGACTTTGAACAGTTTAATTCAGCTCATAAAAGGGAATCAGTTCAGTTCAGTCGCTCAGTCATGTCTGACTCTTTGTGACCCCATGAACCGCAGCATGCCAAGCCTCCCTGTCCATCACCAACTCCCGGAGTCCACCCAAACCCATGTCCATTGTGTCAGTGATGCCATCCAACCATCTCATCCTCTGTCATCCCCTTCTCCTCCTGCCCTCAATCTTTCCCAGCATCAGGGTCTTTTCAAATGAGTCAGCTCTTTGCATCAGGTGGCCAAAGTATTGGAGTTTCAGCTTTAACATCAGTCCTTCCAATGAACACCCAGGACTGATCTCCTTTAAGATGGACTGGTTTGATCTCTGTGCAGACCAAGTGACCCTCAAGAGTCTTCTCCAACAATAAGCTTGTAATAATCCTGTAGCCAAAAATCACTGAAGTCCAAGAATTTGGTCTCATGCTAGTTCCATTACCAGCATGAAGAAACAATGGATACTCCTTAGTAATGGAGACAGCTACCACCTTGACATGTCAACAGGCTTCAGTTGGTTGAAAACTGTCATGTGACTTGCCATAGTTAATACTAGCTTCTCTCACTTCTCTCCCTGCCAAAAGCCCATTAATGGAGTGGTTCTTAACTGGGGACAATTTACCCCTTCCACTTCATTGTTGTGACTGGGGAGAAATTGCAGGCGTCGAGTAGATAGACTTCTCTGTCCATGGAATTCTCCAGGCAACAATATTGGAGGAGCAATTCCTTTCTCTAGGGGATCTTACTGATCCAGGGATTGAACCTATGTCTCCTGCATTGCAGGCAGATTCTTTACCATCTGAGCCACCAGGGAAACCTGGTAGACCCCAGCAAGCGAGTGAAAGTCGCTCAGTTGTGTCCAACACTTTGCAACCCCATGGACTATACAGTACATGGAATTCTCCATGCCAGAATATTGGAGTGGGTAGCTATTCCCTTCTCCAGGAGATCTTTCCAGCCCAGGGATCGAAGCCAGGTTTCCCGCATTGCAGGGGGGTTCTTTACCAGCTGAGACACCAGGGAAGCCCGGTAGACCCTAAGGATGCTGGTAAACATCCTACAATGCACTGGACAACCCTCCACAACAAGAATTATCAGATACAAGATGTCAATAATGCTGAGATTGAGAAACCCTGTTTTTTTGAGGTAATAGGTTTCAGAGACAGCTGGTGGGGGACTGGGAAAATGAACCGTAAGCCTGGGTCAGATCCACTCCACATTGGCTATGAAAAGGGTCAATTTGGTACTGATAAAATCTAATTCAGAACATTCCTGTTATGAGAAAGACATAAGGCCCTCATTCTCCTTTAGGAACTTCATTAATAATGCTCACACCTCACTGCTGATGGTAAAGCATCCAGTATTTACTCCCCTACT
The DNA here is from genome assembly GCA_006410875.1 of Neotragus pygmaeus. Classification (NCBI taxonomy): domain Eukaryota; kingdom Metazoa; phylum Chordata; class Mammalia; order Artiodactyla; family Bovidae; genus Neotragus; species Neotragus pygmaeus. The sequence goes on from SJYV01034183.1 coordinate 443,599, forward strand.
TCCCGATTAGCCTTCAGGGAGGAAAGAAATCCAGAGTAAATTTATGACCTGCCCTACTCCCATCCTACTTCTAATCACCTCCACCCAAATATGTGAGGGACTGTAGATTGTTCATATGTGACAATTTGCATGTCAACCTTTCATGAGGAGGTTTTTAGAAGCTGCATGTCATCAGCAGGCAAAATATGCAAGTGGTATGGCCAGGCAGCTGCAGAGTAACTGATCATGTTTCCAAGGTCCACAGATTATGCCAAGATTCGTTCACATAAAGCCCACCTGGGATCTGCAATCTATTGTAAACTAAACTAGTTTAATAAAGGCATCTGTTGCGATCCCTTTCATGTTGCCTTCAGCAGGCATGCCTCTTTTATCACGAGTGAGGCTTTTGTTTCTGAGTTTCATAACAGCAAAGCCTCCCTCCATGAAGCACTAAGCCTTTGCCAACTTTCCAGCCACCTCCTGAATAAATTAACTATGTTCCATCAGGTGGCAGACAGGACATTTTGAATTCTCTGTGGCAGATGGTTTGACACACCTAATTGAAGTAATATATCTTTCAGAGACTCTTGATGTGTTATAAGGAAATGTAAAGCATGTCTCATGGGGACAAATCTCTCCTGACTGAAGTAGGGAATTTGGAGTAAATGTGTTGCCCTCAGCCTAGACATGGCATTTTTCAGGGGGGGAGAAACCCTACCTCTAGACATTCAGCTTTATTAAGGAAGACATTTGTGCCAGTTACATCTAAGAAGGACATCAAGGATTCTATTAGCCAGTTTAGGACTAGTGTTATAATGAACTGAATCAAGAAGCCCACCTGTTCAAAATTAGGCATATTTTAGGAAAGGGGTGACATTCAACAAGTCCAAATGGAAGTACATAATGTAGAAAGTCAAGTCCGCTAACTGGCTTTCGAAGTCCACAGAATGGAAATTTGTTTCTTCGTATAATAGAGCCTCATTGGGGCATGATGGGAAAGAAACAGCTGAGTTAAGAGTTCTAACTTCTGAGAGAGCTTTCAGATATGCTCAAAACTCAGTGGAAAAGATATTTCCATGAATAAAACTCAGCTCTCACTAAGTGGGGGCTTTTGTACATTTAGGTCTGAGTCTTCAGATAGAGAAACTTTTGCAGGGACGTAAATAGATTTTTCCTTTAACAGAAGCTGGATCACGTCTTCCTTCAGCATCCTGAGATTCTTTTGAGGGGTTAGCAATGCAGTGAGGATTGGTTTACAGTGTGGTTTACAGAATTCCTATCCCAGCACTGCAGCAGTACCGTGGCTCTGAGAATCCCCAGGAGAAATGGGGATGATAATGGGTTATAGGGGAGGGAGAGTGAAATTTATGAGTGGGAGTGATCTGGAGCCTGCAGCACCCCTACACCCCACAGCTCAGCACTGTCTAAACTGAGCTGATTGATAGCCCAGCCCCTTCATCCTAACAGGGTTTCACAGATTCACTGGATTTACTCTGCCCCAGACACATGTAGAAAGACAGAGCTTCAGACGACTGCCCCAGGAGGCTTGCTACAATTTCTTGGAGGCCTGGTCCTTATTATTCATGATAATATCATTTGGAAGCTGCCTCCTCACTTCAAAGCTTGCTGAATGAACAAAACTCACATTTCCTGAACAATCTGTATAGGGTCCTATTCAGGTAAGTGCTGTGACTAATTCATTTTTCTTTGATTTTATCTCATTAATAAAATCAGGGTCCTCTGCCCTTTCCCCACCTCCTCAGGTATCTTGAGTTCTACCAGGAGGCTGTCCCATCAGGTTCAATTGGGTTTTTAAAAAATTATTTATTTTTTGTAATTACTTTCCAATATTGTAGTGGTTTCTGCAACACACTGACATGACTCAGCCACGGGTGTACACGTGTCCCCCATCCTGAGCCCCCTCCCCCCTCCCTCCCCATCCCACCCCTCAGGGTTGTCCCAGGGCACCTGCTTTGAGTGCCCTGTTTCGTGCATCAAACTTGTAGTTTTGTCACAGGAATAGAAACACCTTTGCAAATACTTTGATGTATTGATTTATGTATCAGTCTGTGAACGTGGTTATTGGGAGTCATTCCCCCACATTCTCAACAGCACTGCCACCATAACTAAACTGAGCTTCTGAATCTGCAAACAAGAGGCCCAAAACCTAGACCAGGGTGACTCCACTACATCCTGCTCTGGCATCTAGAAGGCCTCCTTCTCAGACTTTTTCACCTCTATCTATCTTCAGCACTTATCAGTAACACTCATTGGCCTTTGGTAAAAAAAAGACCTTTCCTCATAACTGCCCAGAGTTGCCAAAGAGAATGAAATGTCTTATGAGATGGGGCCTTAGGTCTTGACCCTGGTAACTGGCACAGTAACTCAACTGAGCACAATAAGTGTGATATTTAATAATTATTAAATATTAAGGGCTTCCTGGATAGCTCAGTGGGTAAAGAATCTGCACAGTGCAGGAGACCCGGGTTCAATCCCTGGGTTGGGAAGATCCCCTGGAGAAGGAAATGGCTACCCATTCCAGTATTCTTGCCAGGAGAGTTCCATGTAGAGAGGAGTCTGGCTGACTACAGTTCATGAGATAGCAAGTGTCGGACACGACTTAGTGACTAAACTCAAATATTATATAATATTAGCTTTTGCTTACCTTCCTCCTTGTCTTTTGTTGCTTGCTTTCCTCACTGCTGTATCTCTCAATTGAGTTCAGTTCAGTCACTCAGTCGTGTCCGACTCTTTGCGACCCCATGAATCACAGCACGCCAGGCCTCCCTGTCCATCACCAACTTCCGGAGTTCACTCAGACTCACATCCATCGAGTCAGTGATGCCATCCAGCCATCTCATCCTCGCTCTCCCCTTCTCCTCCTGCCCCCAATCCCTCCAAGCATCAAAGTCTTTCCCAATGAGTCAACTCTCCACATGAGGTGGCCAAAGTACTGGATTTTCAGCTTTAACATCATTCCTTCCAAAGAAATCCCAGGGTTGATCTCCTTCAGAATGGACTGGTTGGATCTTCTTACAGTCCAAGGGACTCTCAAAAGACTTCTCCAACACCACAGTTCAAAAGCATAAATTCTTCAGCACTCAGCCTTCTTCACAGTCCAGCTGTCACATCCATACATGACCACAGGAAAAACCATAGCCTTGACTAGACAGACCTTAGTCGGCAAAGTAATGTCTCTGCTTTTGAATATCTCTAATGCTTAGTAAAGACTGCCTGGCCCATATTTGGTGCTCAAAAGTATTTCATGAATGAATCATCTGAGAAGCCATGGTATTTTATTCCTTTTAGGATGTAGTGATTTTAAAACTTGCAAGAAAGTAAGTTACTTTAATACCACCTCCACCCTCATGCTCGTAATTCCTAACATCTCTCTCCCTGCCCTGTCAAGATTTCAGAAACACTTTCTCTAGTTCCTGGTCAAATATAGTTATTGCTAATATTCCTGTAGTACATATATGTGTCACACACAAAACAATGTTTTAGGCACTTTGTCTTTATGTACTCTTTTCCTCCTTGCAACCATTCCGTGAAGGAAATACCATAGTTATCCTCATACTGCAGACGAGAAAAGTAAGAGGCAGTAGGAAAGTGAGAGCATTGGAGATGAACTCAGGTAATCTGGTTTTAGAATTCACAGTCCTAATCACTAGACATGCTGTGTCTTCAATGACTGTAGCACCAAACTCTTTCTTTCAAAACTACTGAGTTCCTGAAATTATAGTGCCTGTAAAAAGGGATGCATGCACAAAGTGAGACACCAAGGGAGAAAGCTTGCTCTGCATGTTGTTAATAAATCATACTTATAACAAAAGTGGTTTGTTTATCTGCAATGTCATGATTATATAAGCAGATTGACAAAAGATGGGGTTAGATCAGATAAAGAGTTCCAGCCCTGCCATGGAAGAGGTCTATAACCCACTCTGTAGCCTCCAAAGGTGACACCAACCAGACCCGAAGAAAGACAAACTGAAAGGTCATCCTTCTGTACCAACAAGTGGTTGACTCTATCACTCTGCATGATGGAAAGAAAACGGCTCCTGACAATCAGGGACTTCAGTGTCATCAAAATGCTCTTCCCATGGCCCTCTCTTTCCAGATCAGGGTCGCGCTTGCTAGTTGCCATTGATGGGGTTCAGGTTCCTCTAGCATCATTGGAAATTGAGAAGTCCCCTCAAAGGTGGAAGCCCCTGCTGGCTTTGGGTGACCTTTGCCCAGGGGGTCTTTGAATGCCTATAAAGAGGATACATTTTGGACCTAGACACTTCAGACACTGCTTAGTTACCTGGTTAATTAACCTTATATAGGATATATACTTACATGTGCTCTTTCCTCTGAAACAAGGCATCAGGTTCTGGAAAGGACAAAGAACTTGCACCACTGGTAGGTCATTAGGCTCCAGCCCCAGAGGTTCAGCATTTGCACTTGTTCTTACCCACACAGTAATACCCACCTTGCAGTTACTGAGCAGTCACCCTGGGTCAGATGATGTCTGTTCTATATGCATGCAGTCACAACAGGAAGCAGACTGCAGGCTCAATTAAGATAAATTACAGAATCACAGAGTGTCTAACAAAAAAACATGCACAAAGGTGTGGGCAAGGTATAGGAAACCCAGAAGGAAGAGGGCCAGACCCCTAGGCTAGTAGGAGTGGGGCCATCACCACCCTAGTGAAGGTGAAAGAGAAGCCGTTATTCAAACTTGGAGTCAGTTCTGAGGAGAGGCTGGCTTGATGGAGCCTGACCTTAGCTTGAGGAAATATGGCCAGCCTGCACGATGACCTCAAAGGGAGAGGCTCAGGAAATGCATGCCACACCTTCAGTCTCCTCCCCTATGACCCTGAGCCAGGGCTCTTCAGTGGCCAAATTCAATGTGAAGCCAGAGGTCAATAAAGCCCCTAGGTATAGTCCATATAGGTCAAGGTAGAGATGATTTTTTTTTTTTTACTTTATTTTACTTTACAATACTGTATTGGTTTTGCCATACATCAACATGAATCCACCATGGGTGTACACGGTTGTGTTTATATGTTAAAGGGTAAATAGAACCCTTTGCATGGATTACCTATTTAATCCTTACAATATCCTTCCAAGATAATTACTGTCCCAGTTTTTCAGAAAAGGAAACTGACTTGTAAGCAGTAAAGCAATGATATGTGTGTGTGTGTGTGTGTGTGTGTGTATCTATCTATCTCTCTACGTTCAGTTCCTCAGTTGTGTCCAACTCTTTGAAACCCCATGAACTGTAGCCCACCAGGCTCCTCTGTCCATGGAATTTTCCAGGGAAGGATACTGGAGTGGGTTGCCACTTTCTATTCCAGGGGATCTTCCTGACCCAGGGATAGAGACTGTGTCTCTTGCATCTCCTGCATTGGCAGGTGGATTCTTTACCACTGTGCTACCTGGAAAGCCCAATATATATATATAAGCATTCTGTTATCAAATAACTTTGTCACCAGAGATCACCACAATCAGTATATTTTCATATCTATTTACGGCCTTTTATGTGACACATTTTTATTTTATATTATTGCATTTCAATTTATTTCATTTCACTTTATGTATGAAAATGTGTGCAGATTCCATTGTGCCATGCACCATTCTATATGCTTTATAAATATTAGCTTAGTAATTTTCATAGTAATATTAAGAAGCAGGTACTATTATTATTCCCATAATATAAATGAGACAGGTTAAGTAATTTGTCTGGAATTCCATAACTGATGAATGGTGGAACTCACATGCAAATTTACACAGTCTGATTTGAGTCCCATTCTTAACCATTCTGCTCTACATATATACATATCTCCTAAATACGCGTATATCTCATTACCCCTAGACTGCAAAATTGGAATCATGTTATGTATTCCTGTTCTTTAATTTTGTTTCTAACTATATGTCTTCAGCATGCATTCATATAGGAGTTCTTTTTCTTGATTAAACTCATCCTAATTGGATATGGAAATAAATATTTCACCAAGAAATAGAACATGCCAGTAACAAGCAGCTAAAATAATCAGGTAGAAGAAACGTACTCCCCAGCACACACACACACATACACACATAAACGCAGAGATAAAAAGTAATGGAAACGATACATATTTCTAGTAAAATATTGAATCATTTGATGTAGAGCTTTACCCTTGAATGACTTGGTGTATATAATTGGCTCTGTGTGTTTGATTAGTTGCATAGTGGCAGAAATAATTCACGGTGATCTGTTAAATGCTATGGGCATTTGATATGTATAAGAGGCTTTGGGGATTTATGAATATGTAAAAACTCTTCTTGCTGACAGTTTTGTTGTAGAGGCAAGATGTATAATCATAGAGGACTGTTACAGACTGAAAGTCTATATATCTCCCCCAAATTCACATGTTGAAGTTCTTAACCCCCAGCGTGATGGCTTTTTGTGATGGGGCCTTTGGGAGGTAGTTAGGGTTGGATGAATTTATGCAGGTGGGGTCCTCATGGTGGGATTAGTGCCGTTTTAACAAGAGACACCAGGGAGCTCCTTACTCCTTCTCTTTCTCCCTTGTGCCCTCAAAGAAGAGGCCAATGAGCACACAGAGAGATGGCACCACCTACAAGCCAAGCGGAAATCTCAGAATGAAACTTACCTTACCAGAACCTTGATCTTGGACTTCCCAGTCTCCAGAACTATGAGAAATAAATTTCTATTATTTAAGCCAGCTGGCTCATGGTATTTTGTTTTTGTAGCTCGAGCTAAATGATACAAGGAAGATAATTTTAAGAAGTAGCTCAAGGGTAAGTGCTTAGCAGTAAGTGATGACTATAATAAAATATTTGAGAGGAGGGAGGAATCTGAACATCTGTAGTGGTCAGATAAGGCTCCCAGGACTTAGAGAGGTGGGGAAGAGGAAGTGGCTAACAAGCAAAAATACAAAATGACCACACAGGGACTCTCTGGGTGGTACAGTGGTTAAGAGTCTGTCTTACAATGCAGGGGACATGGGTTCAGTTCCTGGTCTGAGAAGATCCAACATGTCGTGGGACAATTGAGCCCGTGGGCCACATCTCCTAAGCCCACATGCCCTAGATGGAGCCTGTGCTCTACAACAAGATAAGCCACCATAGTGAGGAGCTTGCATATCACAGCAAAGACCCAGTGCAGGGAAAAAAAAAAAAAAAAGATCATGCGCATTTGAAATGTGCCACCTCATGATTCACATGAGGAGTCTGTGTGAACAGAGCTTCTCCCAGGGCTCGGTGTTTGCCCTTCTCTCTCCTGGGCGTGGTCTCCTCCCCATCTTCACCAGGTTACTGTAATGCCTGCTCAGTCTCAGGACTCAGGACTTCCATGTCTCATTCTTAGGAAATCTTTGCTGACTCCCAGGCTTGGTTGTGACTCGTTACAGAATTCCCTGATTTCTTTCCAGGCACTCTCCACAATGATATTTAAGTTACTAATTGTGTGAGGGTTTTTTTTTTTTTTTTTTATGCTTGTTTGCCCCACTGGACTTCCAGCTCCATCAGCACCCAGTTTGGGTTGTTTTGCTCTTCATTATGGTCTCAAATTGGGGCACAGTCTGAGTAGGTATTAGCAGTGACATATACAAATACATATACAAATACATATTTGTTGATTGCCTAGATAGATGCCTGGCTATTACATCTCACAAAAGAGCTCTTCCTTGTTGTAGCACTGACGTATTTTAAAGACTATGTCTGTTTAGGTCTGAGCTAAGGACCACATGACTTTATGGGTGGTGTAGTGGTAAGGAATCTGCCTGCAAACGCAGGAGACAAGAGATGTGGGTTTGATCCCTGGGTTGAGAAGATCCCCTGGAGAAGGAAATGGCAATCCAGTCCAGAATTCTTGCCTGGGAGATCCCATGGACAGGAGTCTGGTCACAAAGAGTTGGACACGACTAAGCGTGCATACACTCAAAGACCACATATATAGTCAAAAGAAATATTATGTCAGAGGCCAAGTTTTTAAAATAAGCTTATTGAATCTGATCTGTCACAGCCCTTTTTAGAGCTCTAAATTGTTTCTGACTTATAGAAGGATCTTTTTGATCCTTTGAAAGGATAGAAGCTCAGGGTCAGATGACAAGATAAACTGGCTGAAACTGATGGCCATAAAGTAGCTAAAAGAGAGCCAAGTGTGTTTCAGATATTTAAACTTTTGCCATTTGTCAATTTTTAATAGGCTGAGAAGAGGCTTTTTAAAATTATTTAACAAAAATTATTAGATTCTACCTAAAAATACAAAGAGAACAGACAAAACTGTAAATATTTTCACTGGTAGCCTCTCTAGGTACTAGAGGTAAAAGAGATTAAACTTATCTCCTTTTGGGGACTTGAGCTCCTTGACTATTTAGGAAGAGACATGGGGATCTACATCAAGGACGTTTCTTCCTTTTCTGTCAGGTTCTCTGTGAGAGTCCTTTGACTATACTTGGCTGCCCCAATTTCTAGCTTCCTGTGGTATGAGATGTTTGGGAGAAAAGGCAAGATCTGTTTTTAGAGACATCTGTTTAACGGAGAGTCAGAAACCCCCACGCTAATAGCTCTGCAATTAGCTGCTTCTGACTTATCTCAGGGCCAGTTTCCATCTTTCTGGATGACCCTGGTGGTGACAATCCTACTCAGACCCTCAGGACTCTCATTTCTCTCCCTTGCTGCCTCTACAGAGCATAAGGCCATCTGTGGCCATCCCACCCAGCTCATGGAGATGACGAGGCTTGGCATGACCAAAGTCACTTTCTCCTTTCAGCATTTTATGGGGACTCCCCTGGTGGCCCAGTGGTTAAGAATCTGCCTTGCAATCCAGGGGATACAGGTTTGATCCCTGGTCAGGGAACTAAGATCTTATATGTCATGGAGCAACTAAGCTCGCACACCACAACTACTGATCCTACGTAATCTGAAGCCTGTGTGCCACAACTAGAGAGCCCATGCACCATGACTAAGGTCTGTGTGTTGCAACAAAAAATCCTGCCAGATGCAATGAAGAGCCCCCAAGCTGCAGCTAAGACCCGATTCAGCCAAATAAATAAAGTAATTTAAAAACATTCTGGAAACGGCAAGGCATGAGGTTAACGAACTTTGCTAATCAAGGCTAAAGTGACTTCTAATAAATAAAATGGGCAAACTAATATTGCCAATGATCAAACAATCAGAGTCTCTGAATACTGACTTGTTAACAACGTTTGAGATTTTTTCAACACAGAAACCTCCTTCAATATCTGCCTCACACTCAAAATTATAAGCAGGCTGTTGAACTATGTTTTTACAAGAAATATGCTCTGAACAAATAGTACTCAGAGCCATCTGACATGTCTAAATGCTGCAATGCTTCCGTTTTTTTTATTGGTCACTAGTTCTATCTGAAACGTAATGGCCAGAAAGTAATATTTTAAAAAGCCTATAAACAACCAAATGGATTTCTCAATATCCATGTATTAAGTTCATGTACTTTTTGTGTAGTCCCTTTGATTTTCACTTTGTGCTAGTATATTCTTTCAGTATACACAACTTTAACAAGCCTAGGAATATAGTTTTTCAGTTCATAATATATTAGAAACAATATATCAGAAAGGGCAAACCTATTTGAATGAGCAAGGATCCCCCAAAAAATCATATCCAGACAGGGCAGGCAGAGAAATGAGAAAAGGCAGATTCAAGAACTACAAATAAACAATTCAGTAGCCTAAGGCCATTTTGTATGGCTCGCTTCAATCGGATTGGAAAGTGTTTTTGTATTACAACCCTGCAGGGTAATCGGATGTTCATGGTGTTGATTCTGAATTGTCAGGCAAAATAAAGAGATAAAATCATGACAGGTAACTTCTGTTCAAGAGGAAGAGAAACATTCAATGTATTTTTGAAATATCTTCAAATAAAATAGTTCAAATAAAACATGTCCACTGGCTCTAACAGGTAAGTTATAGTTACCTGGAAGATTCATTTATGTGAAACACCATGTTTTGTGACAGTGTCACATAACTTATGTGAGTTGTGTGGGGAGAGTTGAAGAGTACAGACGATAGTCTTGACTTCACAGGCACACTGCAATATTCATGAGATAATAATTCTTCCAATAAAATTTAATATTGTTTCTGTTTCTAACATGGCTAGACTTGGGATTAGAAAGAGGGAGATGAGAAAAATACACCTCTATCCTGTACACACACTATTTGCACCTGACTAGTTAATTACCTGGCAAGCTGTGGAGAAGACAAATTCTCCAACTTGTGTAAAATTTAGACAGTCTGATCAATGAAGTGTGAAGTGAAAGTTGCTCAGTTGTGCCCGACTCTCTGTGACCCCATGGACGTCCATGGAATTCTCCAGGCCAGAATACTGGAGTGGGTAGCCTATCCCTTTTCCAGGGGATCTTCCCAACCCAGGGATCAAACACAGGTCTCTGGCATTGGAGGTAGATTCTTTACCAGCTGAGCCACCAGGGAAGCCCAATCTGATCAACAACAGATTGAAATAATTCAGTTTAGCAAATGTTTTCAGTAGAGCAGAGGAATCGCATCCAAACAACCAAAAACCAAGGGAAGAAAACCTTAGCATCCTGAAAAGCTTGGCTGACCATATCTCAGCGTTGTATTTGGCAGAAAGAAGGGTATTCAACACATGGGTTTGTTCAGATTCACCTGGTTTCTCTGTGGGAAACACCAAGGATGCTTTCTCTTCCCTTGTTATTAGATTTATCTTCTTCTGCCTTCCTGGATACTCTGGAGATAAGTGTTTTGAAATTACCCAGAGAGAAGCAGATTAATGGTTTTGTTTTTCAAACATCTTAATAAAAGATCTGAAAGCTATTATTTGTTAAGTTGTAAGGAGATAGGTAACGAAGTACTGTAAATTGAATGCTCCAGACACACTAAATCAGCACAATGGACCAAAGACTCACAAGAGAAAACTGTCCTAAGCTAAAGTCAGAAGTTCTCAGGCTTGTTCATCTACTTCTGCTTTCCAAATTTCCCTCCTGAGCATCAGCTGGGCTGACTGTCCAACACACAATGTTTCGAGCTTTCTCTCTATCTTGCAACCTGGAGGCTATGAGATGCTGCCGGGGTTCAGGCAGTGTCTCATCTATTATCAATCTGGGAAACTTAGCAGTGGCTATTCAAAGCTCCAGGGTTCCAGGCATCACACATCTTTTTCATGAAACCGCTGTCTATCCAGCTTCCCTGGTGGCTCAGAAGGTAAAGAGTCTGCCTGGAACACAGGAGACCTGGGTTCAATCCCTGAATTGGGAAGATCCCCTGGAAAAGGGAACGGCAACC
>SJYV01034183.1:456411-473868 GCA_006410875.1 Neotragus pygmaeus
CTCCAGTATTCTTGCCTGGAAAATCCTATGGATGGAGGAGCCTTGTGGGCTACAGTCCACGGGGTCCCAAAGAGTCAGACATGACTGAACGACAAACACTTGGGGGTCTTGTGTCTGTCTATCCACAGTGATAAGGATCTATAGTGATATAAGAAATGAGTTAGTGATGACAACTTGGGTCCTCTCAGAATTCAAAGAATCTTGGGAGTTTTGTGACAAAGATGTGCTGAAGAAAGGATCTTTCTGCTCAGAAATGTCTCATCCCTGTCCTATCTGTCCCAAGTTGGTATTTCCTTTACATTTCTTTCCACAAATTCAGTGGGTGCCTCTACTGCTAATAATGGATTCCCTTTACATCAATTCTTTCCAAACTCTGACTTCATTGATGAGAGCCCCCTTTTCCATATCTGGTTCACCTGATTTGGGAGGGAGTGGGCTCTTAGAATCCAGTCCCAGTATATAATATGAGAGAGGACAGTCCCAGTATATAATATGAGAGAGGACCTTCTCCCCACTCCAAGTCAATGAACACATTGTCCTAGTAGTAAACTCGAGTTGTGTATCATCTCAGGTTGCACCTAGCTAGCTTCTACCCACAACTTATGGGGATTATAGCTCAAAATGGTGAATGAAAATAACTACTGAGTAATTGTTAAAGATGTTATAATATTTAACTGCTTTTGTATGTTTTGATCTATTGTGAATTTCAACACAGTCTTTTAAAAAATATTTATTTGTTTATCTGACTCCATTGGGTCTTAGCTGTGGCTTATAGGACCTTCGCTGTGTCATGTGGGGTCTTCTGTTGTGGCTCGTGGATTCACTCGTTGGGGCTTGTGGGCTGCAGAGTGTGGGCTTAGTTGCTCCATGGCATGTAGGACCTTGGATCTCTAGCCAGGGATTCGACCCACGTGCCCTGCACCTCCAGGGAGATTCTAAGCCACTGGACCACCAGGGAAGTCCTTCAAAGCAGTCTTGTGCAGAAAGTAATACAGGGATTAGTTATTATTTTAGGGATGAAGAAACAGAAGGATAGTGACTTACCCAAAGTCACACACCTAGGGATTGGCAAAAAGAACAATCTGGGTCTTTCATGCTTTCTACTTCTGGCTGAAGCCTCTCTTAGCCATATAGAACATCATGTGATGCTGTGATACAACAAGAACAACAAATCAAAATTACCTCTTGGATGTGATGGTGCAGATCCCATGAAGGTGGTACAAAACCATTCATCTTCTTGTCTCTCATGTGACAGTGGCAGATATATCCCAGCTGTTTGGGATACATGAATAATGAAGCCTTGAAATGAAGTAAAACTAAGGTCCTTCTGGCAGTGACGTCTTTGACCTGATTAGTATCAGGCTCTATTGCTCTGTCTTATCAAGAGCATACTTTTGAAATGAATAGATTGATAAGCTTGCTTTCAGTGAGCAATAAAGGCAACCAGAAAATATCTACAAATTGTGACATACCAGATTAAAAATATGTTCTGTGTTCTTTCTTATTTTTAAATATCGTGGAATGAATGAGTTTATTTACACATTTTTTCTTTGGAGCAGAAATTCTAGAATGAAACTGGCAAAGGCGAAGTGAGGCGAGGATGACTGTGTGTTGCCAGGGCTCCTGACTCCCCAGCTAGCCTGCATGTTACAAGCACATTTCAAAGGAATCTTAACTTCCACATTTCTGTGGTCCTGCTAGCTCAATTAGAGAGGCCAGCCTGGCCTTTTTCATCATGCCCTGTGGGAATATCCTTTGATATCAGTGGGAATCCTAGGGCTGAATGAGAGACGAGAATGAGAGGCTGGCTCCAGAGGAATATTTGATCTGAGTTGGGTCAAGGCGAGAGCAGGCGCCGCCTGTGAGGACAGTTTCCTGTCAACTGAGGTGATCAGTCTCCTCCAGGCTGACTGCAAAGGCAAATCATGCCTGTCGAACCACAGGCATTTACCTTAGCTAAACCCTGNAGAGGATGAGATGGCTGGATGGCATCACCGACTCAATGGACATGAGTTTGAGCAAACTCCGGGAGTTGGTGATGGACAGGGAGACGTGCTATGATTCACGAGATTGCAAAGAGTCAAACACAACTGAGCTATTGAACTGAACTGAACTGAACCCTGTCATATGTATTTTAGGATTTTCATTTTATGTAGGTCAATAGAGAAGGAACTAACTTTAGAAAGAATTAAATTAATAACATGAGTTTTTAATTATCAAAATTTCAGGCACTGTGGCCAAACTAAAGAAAACAAACAAAAACCAAAACCAAAAAAACCCAGAGTCTTGAGTTCGATCATAGTTATAACTTTCAAGCCTAAAGATATATTTCAGTTCAGTTCAGTTCAGTCCCTCTGTCGTGTCTAACTCTTTGTGGTCCCATGAACCACAGCATACCAGGCCTCCCTGTCCATTACCAACTCCTGGAGTCTACTGCAATCCATGTCCGTCGACTCAGTGATGCCGTCCAATCATCTCATCCTCTGTCGTTCCCTTCTCCTCCTGCCCTCAATCTTTCCTAGCATCAGGGTCTTTTCCAGTGAGTCAACTATTCACATGAGGTGGCCAAAGTATTGGAGTTTCAGCTTCANTATCATCAATGAGCACATTCTGCGAGCCTGGAGTTCCAGACAATCAGAGGCCAGGTCTGCTTTCTGAAGCGAGAGGCTTGCTGAGGTTCTGTATTCAGACTTTCTGCTGAAAGTGTTACAGAGAACAGGGGTCTCAGATCAGACCCCAGAATCTGATTCAGCAGCTAAAACCATAGTGTTGCTTCCATACCACCCATTTGCATCCATACCACAACATCTCACTCAGATCCTGAGAAGACTGGCCTTTTTTCCTGCTGTCTATTTTAGTGGGGAGAGGACAGAGAAGAAAAGAAGGTGGAGAGAGATGAAGAAATGAAGAGTGAAACAGGGCAGGGGATTGGGGCAGGAGGGATGGAAAATGAGGCTGATTTCTGAGTGGCTTGAATACCTGGGACAAAAACAAATATTAAACCAAGGATCCATGCAAAACAAAAGACTCTTTTCTTTCCTTTGTACACTTGACCCCAGGCAATCACATTTCCTTCAGTTCAGGCTTTACCCTCACTCACAAACACACACTCAAGATTAATCTCCTGGGGTTGCGGAGGGATGGAGTGGGAGTTTGGTGTTGCTGCTGCTAAGTCGCTTCAGTCGTGTCTGACTCTGTGCGACCCCATAGACAGCAGCCCACCAAGCTCTCTCGTTCCTGGGATTCTCCAGGCAAGAACACTGGAGTGGGTTGCCATTTCCTTCTCCAACGCATGAAAGTAAAAAGTGCAACTGAAGTCGTTCAGTTGTGTCCGACTCTTCGCGACCCTGTGGACTACAGCCTACTAGGCTCCTCCANGGGATTCTCCAGGCAAGAACACTGGAGTGGGTTGCCATTTCCTTCTCCAACGCATGAAAGTAAAAAGTGCAACTGAAGTCGTTCAGTTGTGTCCGACTCTTCGCGACCCTGTGGACTACAGCCTACTAGGCTCCTCCATCCATGGGATTTGGGGCTAGCAGATGTAAACTATTTATTATATAGAGAATGGATGAACAACAAGGTCCTACTGTATAGCACAGGGAAATAATGGAAAAGAATATAAAAAAGAATGTATATACATGTGTAACAGAATAACTTTGCTTTATAGCAGAAATTAGCACATTATAAATCAACTATAATTTGATAGAAAAAATATTGCTCTCATTACCTCTGGCCCTTGCAACACTATTACTGAGGACAGTAAGTTTCCCAGAGCACTCAGTAGAAAAGCCCATCCCCCAGTGGGCCTCAAGGCCTCCTCTCCTGTGCTCTGTACGACCACTACAAGACATCCAGAGCCACTCTAACTCTGAGGTACCATACTGTATACAGAGCTGGTCTCCCTCTGAGGTAGTGCTGTGCGTTCAGAGCTGGCCTTCATCCGATGTCCCCAATATACACAGAGCCAACATCTCTTTGAGGTGTTCTCTCTCTTGGGTCTCTTTGTGTGCTTGCTCAGTCATGTCCTACTCTTTGTGACCCTGTGGGCTGTGTAGCCTGCTAGGCTCCCCTGTCCATGGGATTCTCCAGATGAGAATACTGGACTGTGTTGACATTTCTTCCTTCAGGGGATCTTCCCAACCCAGGGATTGAACCCACGTCTCCTGCATCTCCTGTATTGGCAGGCAGATTCCTTAACACCAGCACCACCAGGAAGCTGAGGTGCTCTGGTGAGAATCGCTCAGTCGTGTCCAACTCTTTGCGACCCCATGGACTGTAACCTACCAGGCTCCTCCGTCCATGGGATTCTCCAGGCAAGAATACTGGAGTGGGTTGCCATTTAGGAAACAATAAAGACCCAGAATAAGGAAAGTAATAAAGAAAGGACTAAATTAGATGAAATTCTCTGTCTCCATTTGGTCTAATTTCTCAAAGGCAAATCGATTACAATATGAAAGAAGTAGATAGATACTGTATTTATCATAAAAATTAAGGGAAACAACATTGGAATCATTTCTGCTATGAAACAAAGGCTATAAACGTAATGTATGTTTCCATGATTGACACTAGGATGCCTCGTATGAAAAGACGTGGGAGGAAAACAGCAAATTAAGGTCCATTTCAACTCGGAGTTGTGGAAAATCACAGTGTTTCACCTCCCAAAAGGGGGAACTTCAGGAATATTTTTGGCTATCCTAGGCTGGAAGGATTAGAGTTTTGCCTGTATCAAATGGCATGAGTGACAGTCAAATTGTATCATTCAGAACGACTACCAGGAGATGATGAAGACCATCTCCAATGGGATCTGCAAGATTTGGGGGAAACATTTACTTCTGGAGAGTGCATGCTGCTCTGTATGATCCACATCAGTTGTTTTCATTTTCAAAATGTGGTGCTCTGCTGGGACAGAATTGAAGGAAGAAATTATTTTCTCTAGTTAATGCCTCAGGTCAGACACCTTCCTGAATCAAGTATTGTTGCTAGCAGGATTGCCTAAAAACACAGTTGATGACTCATGAGCACACATGGCTACGATATTTAAAACAAGGCTTGAGTATGGAGCTCCATTTATAACTATTGTGCTATTTGCACTAATGAGGGCTTCACAATGAAGACCAATTCAGCCTGGAGAGTTCTAGCCACACTTGAGGGAGAAATAAAACATCTCTGAACAGGAAGTCACCTTATTGAGTTACTTGTATGAAAATAGAAAAGAAATATAGAGTGTTAACTTTTTCAAATACATTAAAAAAACAGAAAGTATCAACTTACTGTTGCTTACTGACTTAATTAAAAAAAAAAAAAACTTTGTTAGAATCAGGAAGATGTGGGCATAAGGCATGATGTGACGTGATCAAAGCGTGGGTTCGGAGAGGACCTCTGAGAGTCATTCAGGCCCAGATTCCGTGGGGATATACCAATTTCAGGGGAGCTGAGGCAAGGATGTCCCATCCAAGGAGCACACAGACAGTAGTGTGGAAACACTCCACACTATGCTTGATCCTTCTAAGGCCAACTGGACCTCAACCTGATCTTGGAGATGGGACCATGGAAGGGGACACTGGTTTTCTGGGGAAGCCCATTAACACTATCAATGGGGGCTCTCAGAGCCTCCGTGAGCAGTTAGTGACTTCCTATGGTTTTATCCCAGTGGCTCTTGGTTTCTCTCTGTGTGCTTTTATTTTGCAGCTCTTCCATCTAAAAATCAGGGCAGCATCAGATCTGAGCCAAAGAAGATTCTCCAATTGAAAATGACAAAAGGACTGGGATTAAGATGAGGTGACTCCTGTAAGCACAAGGTCAGATTTTGTCTTTTTAAAGACTTTCTATTGTGTTCAGTATGGATTTGGGGGGATTACTTTTCTTAAAATATTTCATAAAATATTATTTACCTTGATTACTGAGTTTAATTGAATACCCTTAAGTTTGGTGCTTGAGGTGCATGCCTTACTTGCATCACCTTAGTTCCATGTTTTGATCCTTGCTTCATATTAAGATATGATTTAAACAGGAACAAGCCAAACTGATATTTCTACAGTGGGTGCCCACAGAATTTAAGGAATGGTATCCTGAGGTGATGAAGGACAGACATGTTTTGTCCCAACACTTAGGTGAGATGGTGAGAAATTTCTGTGGGTTTGATTCTAGTGGACCTCTTCTTAAGGACACCTTTATACATAAAATTTAGCTAAAATCAATTGAATTTCTTTAACCAAGTCCAGCCATACTTCAATTTAGCACTGAAAAAAGTAAGAAACCATTGCTCTTGGACTGAAATAAATCCAGCCATTTTTATCACCCTCTGTGTGTCTGGCAACAAAAAAGCTTTTTTGAAACATAAACATGACAAATGGTTAAAAAATAATTTGAGTTATTAAATGAGTTTGCACCTAATAAAATAGAAACATGGTACCCAGGAACACTTTTCTGCAGGAATAGGAAATCTAGTCTACAGGAAGGCAGACTGCTGAGAACTGCTCAGCATGTGCTCATTCCCTACTGTGGTTGATAGCCAGCAGGTCTTCCAGTTTCTTTTTTGTAATAAACCTCTACCTTTCCCCTTTTACATCTACCTTACCTGCTTTAGCATCCTGCTTGAGTACGCTTTATAGTCCAACCAGCAACCTGGGTTTCAGATGCCTCCCTTTGCTTCTTGTCTCTCCCTCTGTCAGTCAGGTTTGCATCTGGCTGGAGGTAATAGAGCCCCAACTCTAATGACTTGATTAGATACGGGTCTATTGTCTCTTGTCTGGAGGTAGGTTGCTCATGGCTGGTAAGAATTATTTTAATCTGGCCCATTGTTACCTTGAGCAAAATCTGGTTACTTAAAAAGAGGAAAATAACTACTGGTTAGACATATAGTATTATTAGTCACACTGGACTGCTCAATACTCTGCTCTTAAAACAATTAATGTAGTCTCTAAGAGGCATCAGAAAACGTGTTCTATATGCTCTAAAATATAGCATCTCAGTTCACCCCTCCAGCATGCTGATAGTAGTTATTTTTGTTTCACAGCTGAAGACTCAGAAGCCTACTGAAATTAAATCATTTGCCTCATGTTCCACAGTTAGTGTACATGGTAGAGCAAGAATTCAAAGACTATTCTTTGGTTTTAGGTCTGGTACTCTTTCTAATAGTGTGATAAATAGATCTGTGCCATTACATGAATGGTCCTTAGTGTAACAGTTGAAATTATATCTCCTTCTTTTTAGTGGTCAATCATTTACATCAAGGAGTACGTCAAGGCTGTATATTGTCACCCTGCTTATTTAACTTATATGCAGAGTACATCATGCGAAACGCCAAACTGGATGAAGCACGAGCTGGAATCAAGATTGCTGAGAGAAATATCAATAACCTCAGAAATGCAGATGACACCACCCTTATGGGAGAAAGTGAAGAAGGACTAAAGAGCTTCTTGATGAAAGTGAAAGAAGAGAGTGAAAAAGTTGGCTTAGAACACAACATTCAAAAAACTAAGATCACAGCATCCAGTCCCATCATTTCATGGCAAACAGATGGGGAAACAATGGAAACAGTGAGAGGTTTTATTTTGGGGGTCTCCAAAATCACTGCAGATGGTAACTGCAGCCATGAAATTAAAAGACAATTACTCTTTGGAAGAGAAGCTATGACCAGTCTAGACAGCATATTAAAAAGACAATACTTTGCTGACAAAGGTCCATCTAGTCAAAGCTATGGTTTTCCTAGTAGTCATGTATGGATGTGAGAGTTGTACTGTAAAGAAAGCTGAGAGCCAAAGAATTGATGTTTTTGAACTGTGGTGTTGGAGAAGACTCTTGAGAGTCCCTTGGACTGCAAGGAGATCAAATTAGTCAATCCTAAAGAAATCAGTCCTGACTATTCATTGGAAGGATAGTTGCTGAAGCTGAAGCTCCAATAATATGACCACCTGATACGGGAACTGAGTCATCAGAAGAGACCCTGATGCTAGGAAAGATTGAAGGCAGGAGAAGAAGGAAATGACAGAGGATGAGATGGTTGGATGGCATCACTGACTTGATGGACATAAGTTTGAGCAAGCTCTGGGAGTTGATGATGGACAGGGAAGCCTGGTGTGCTGTAGTCCATGGGGTCACAAAGAGACAGACACAACTGAGCGACTGAACTGAACTGACTGTACATATCTTTTATCCTTTTGAAAAGAGCCATTCATTCGACTTGTAGATTGTTTCCACATCCTAGCTATTGTGAACAATCCTTTTTGAGATATCTTCTGGTTTCATTTCCTTCAGATATACACCCTGAAATGGAATTGCTTGATCATAGAGAAGTTCTGTTTTTTAATTTTTTGAGGAACCTCCATACTGTTTCCATAATGGTTGTACCAATTTATATTCCCACCAATAGACTTCACCGGTTTCTTTTTCTTTTTGCATAAAAAGAGAAATGTAGATTGATGGAACAAAATAGAAACCACAGAGTTAAATCCACTCACCTATGCCCCCCACCCCGGAGAAGGTGATGGCACCTCACTCCAGTACTCTTGCCTGGAAAATCCCATGGACAGGGGAGCCTGGGCAGGGATGGGGGAGCCTGGTTGGCTGCTGTCTATGGGGTCACACAGAGTCGGACACGGCTGAAGCGACTTAGCAGCAGCATGGCCCCCCTATCTTTGACAAAGGAGGTAAAAAATATATATATGATGGAGACAGTCTCTTCAACAAGTGGTGCTGGGAAAACTGGTCAACTATGTGTAAAAGAGTGAAATTAGAACAGTTCCTAACTCCACACACAAAATAAACTCAAAATGGATGAAGACCTAAATGTAAGACCAGAAACTATAAAACTCTTAGAGGAAAATACACTCTCCAACATAAATCACAGCAAGATCTTCTATAACCCACCTCCCAGAGTAATGGAAATAAGTACAAAAATAAACAAATGGGACCTAATTAAACTTAAACCTTTTGCACAATGAAGGAAGCTATAAGTAAGGTAAAAAGACAACACTCAGAATGGGAGAAAATCATAGCAAATTAAACAACTGACAAACAATTAATCTCCAAAATACAGAAACAGCTTATGCAGCTCAATACCAGAGAAACAAAGAACCCAATCAAAAAGTGAGCAAAAGACCTAAAGAGACATTTCTCCAAAGAAGACTGACAGATGGCTAATAAATATGTGAAAAGATGCTCAACATCACTTATTACTAAAGAAATGCAAATCAAAACCACAATGTGGTATCATCTCACACTGGTCAGAATAGCCATCATGAAAAAATCTACAAAAAATACATGCTGGAGAGGATGTGAAGAAAAGGGAACCCTCTTTCATTGTTGCTGGAAATGCAAATAGTTCCATTTTCTTCAAAGCCTTGAAAAGGATTCTGATTTTCAATCCTTACAGTTAAATTAAAAAATAATTATATACATAGTCAAGAGGATGGCTGGTTTTCATTTTAAAAAGTAGCTGAAAACAGCTCTCTACCTAAGCAATGAACTTTGTTTTGTTCTATAAATACATGGGACTTGAATCAAAAGGGATGAGCTGCCGTTTCTGGATGTTGATGATTCTCAGAATGGAATCTTATTGATTGATTGTTTGGAAGACACGCTTCTCATATCCTCCAAAAGTAGTTTAAGTGTATGTGAGGGAGAGTCTGGGTGTGTGTTATTACATTAGACAGCGGAAGGCATAGTTTTACTGATGATACAAAGAGACCACAGCCTGTCCTTCTGAAGGGAATTTATTGCTGCTCTTCAGGTTAATGTTTTTAATATCAGAATATTTGTTACCGCCAATGAGGTAATGTTTAAATAAATCAATTGTGCCACTTTATTATGCAATTATACTAAGGCCCAGATCTTTACATGTCCCTTGAGCTTAAGTTTAGCTCTGAGTTGACTTTAAGCAATTTTACTGCCTTCCTTCTCTTCTTGATTAATTGGGATAAATGGCATGGTCTTTGATAGATAGGGCTGCCCTGGGAGCTGCATGCTTGTGTGAGGATGCCTCTTTTGCCACCGCTGTCTGGCATTCCTCTTTTCCTTCATGTACTGGCATCCTTGATATACACTCAGGCAAACTGTCCAGGTGGTCCAGACATCCTCAGGCTCAGGGGGAGACGAGGTAAGCACTCAAGTGGCTCCTTCTATTCACCTTTGTTGGCGGTTGAGATTCATGTACTCTTTTTTAGTCTTTGAAAGTGGATCCCACTTTTTGGAAAGTTTGCAGAGAGGCTGGATTTTTCTCCAAGATTGATCCGGAGAAGGTAATGGTCAAAAAGATCAAACACAAAGTGTATTTGTCTTGTCTGCATAGTAAAGGTTGATTGGTTTGGGATCAAAATAAAAGCCATAAGTTTGGTATGTGTCAGGATGCAAGCAATATTCCCATGAAGATCAGTATCCCCCATAAGGGACCATTAATAGGAAAGTCCTGAGGACTTTTACTACAGAACAATCTGTGAAACTAATCATAGCTCTGAGCTGAGGCACAGTCTGAGCTTCATATAACCAATAAGGAGGCACGGAATATTAGAATTAAATGGATAGCTATCCTATCACTCTATTCCTTGCCTTTGGAGGCTTCTGGGCTCTCTGGAGGTTAGAAGGCTATTCTAATAGTAAAAATGCTCAATTCCAAATACCTCCAGTAAGGAACTAAGCCCATCACTTACATTTGTGTTATAGTTGGGAATCTTTTTACCATTTAACCAATATTTCTTCTCTCCAAAGGGATATTACTATGGATATGACCTTTAATCAGTGGTGTGTCACACAGCTATTGTTCTTAAAACTAAAGCGAACAGCTCCTGAGATAGGATTCCATAATGATAAAGAATACGTTTGTTATAATCTTTCCTAATGGTATACTTCCTTTCCAGGTGGTGCTAGTTGTCAAGAATCTGCCTGCCCATGCAAAAGACCCAGATTTGATTTCCTGAGGAGGGAAGATCCCCTGGGGAAAGAAATGGCAACCCACTCCAGTATTCTTGCCTGGAAAATCCCATGGACAGAGGAGCCTGGTGAGCTATAGTCCCTGGGGTCGCAAAGAGTTGGACACAACTGAATATACACACACAATGTATACTTACTATTATATTTCAGAAGAGTCCAGATTTATGAACACTCAGCTGTCAGTGATGGTTAATTTTATATGTAAACTTAACTGGGCTATAAATTGCCCAGATATTAGGCCAACTATTATTCTGGATATGTCTCTGAGGGAGTTTCTGGATAAGATTAACACTTAAGGCAGTAGACCAAGTAAAGCAAGTTTCTTTCTCTAATATGGGTGGACTTCATCCAATCAGTTGAAAGCCTGGGCAGAATAAAAAGACTGACCTGCTGGTAAGTAAGGAGACTTCCTCCTGCTAGACTGCTTTTGAACTGGAATATTGACTCTTTCCTGCATTTGGACTTGAANAAAGAAAAACACCAATACAGTATACTAACACATATATATGGAATTTAGAAAGCTGGTAATGATAACCCTTTATGCGAGACAGCAAAAGAGACACAGATGTATAGAACAGACTTTAAGACTCTGTGGAAGAGGGAAAGGGTAGGATGATTTGGGAGAATGGCATTGAAACATGTATACTATCAGATAAGAAATGAATTGCCAGGCTGTTTGATACAGGATACAGGATGCTTGGGGCTGGTGCACAGGGATGATCCAGAGAGATGATATGGGGTGGAAGGTGGGAGGAGGGTTCAGGATTGGGAACTCATGTACACCCGTGGCTGATTCATGTCAATGTATGGCAAAACCAATACATGTATTGTAAAGCAAAATAAAGTAAAAATAATAAAAAAAATTAGTAGCTGATCAATCTCTTCACTTCCTTTTAACCCCAATCTCTCTTGTCTTTTTTCTGATACACCACACACCCCTTATCCTCTTTCCCTAGCGTTCCAGACTTGTATGCACAATTAATTTCCTCTCCTTTCTTATCCACTCAAATTTAACTTCCAGGCTTTTTCCTGTTCTCTTCATCAATCATATCTTCCCACCAAAGATCAGGGACTAAGCAAGTCCATCAGGAATATCCTATACAGACCAACAAGGAGAATCCCCTCGGTCCTGCTCCTGTGTCCTTAGCAGCCCTATGAACTTGGGTATCCGGTTTACTGCTTGATTTCTTCACCAATAGAATGAGGAATTTGAACTCCATGATTTCTAAGCTGACTTTGAACTAAAATTTTGTATATGAGTTTCTAATTATATAAACTCAAAATTTAAGAACAGTTACATGCAGTATACTTGAAAAATGAAAATAAATATTTGATCACTTTTGTCAAGAAGATTCTTGCTCAGTCAGGGGAGGATACAAACCCTGTGGTCTACAGAAGTAAAAACAGTTTCTTTCTTTTTCTTCCTCCTGTCAATGGCAAATAAGTCTATTCTGGATGAAGTACTGAAGCTAAAGTTTCTTTACCTTCAAAGTATATCACTGTTAGAAAAATCAATCTAGTTAGTCCAAATTAAGTGACTCTTGGAATTTAATTGAAGAAAGTGTATATTCATATTTTTTTTTTTTAAAAAAGCAACAATAGATATCTATTTTCATTTGTTTATTCCTGGTGGGTTTTTGTGTGTGTGTGTGTGTGTGTGTGATTTTTACTGTTTGGGGATTATTCAAGTGTTCAGAACTAAAGTGGATCATTCAGAACAGCATCACATAAAAGTAAACAAGATGGTGAAGTCAGAGAATAATGAAAGCAATCAAGGCACAAGAAGAAAAGCCAAAGAAAACCCAGAAAATAAAGACACAGAAAAGAAGATTCCTTTCAACTGGCAATTGCTATAATAATGTAAGGAATACAACCAATACAGTGGAAGAATGAACTAGAAGTAAGAGCAAGGGAGAAAAAGGCAGGAATTAGAAAAACATAAAAAAGAGCAAAAGGAGAAGGAGAGTGAGTTCTGGGTCAAAGAAACAATCAGAAATCGTTAAATGTGGGCAGCACATGCCTCTGGAGTGTGAAGCAGAGACAGCAGTGAACAGACCAACCTTTAGAGGGGAGAGGGAAGCACCCCAGAGCAAGCTAGGTCCTAGCCTCCTGCTCTTATGCCAGGAATCCCTTGAAGTCAGGGCAGGCCAGGCCACCTTGGAGGAGGTCAGACATTGTGGAGCAGCCCGAAGTAACTCACAGGAGGATCCACAGTCTGAAGCCTTTGACACCCTGTGTGGGAAATGCATCACATGCTGCACCAGCAACAGAGCCTTTACTGTCTAATCTGCACAGCCACTGCCAGAACAGATTCAGAGAGTTACAGTATTTGCAATGCACTTTGCAAGCTTCCCTGGTGCATATTGGTAAAGAATCCACCTGTCAATGCAGGAGATCCAAGAGATGCATTTTTGATCCCTGAGTTGGGAAGATCCTCTGGTGTAGGAAATGACAATCCACTCCAATATTCTCACCTGGAAAATCCAAGGACAAATGATCCTGGTGGGTCACAGTCCATGGCGTTTTAAAGAGCTAGACATGACTAACTGACTAAGCACACTCACACAGTGTGCTTTGAAAGTGCATTAGTAGAAATAGTGATGAATGTATAGACATGAATTATTTGTAATCTATACCTCAGAGCATTTGAAAAAGACTCCCTTAGGCCTTTTTTAAATTTTTCTGCCAATGTGAGGATCCAGCTAGAAGACACCTGTCTATGAAGCAGGAAGTAGGCCCTCATCAAATTCCGATCAACTAGCACTTGGATCTTGAACTTTGCAACCATCATAACTTTCAAAAATAAACGTTTAAATGTTGTTTAAACCAGTCTATGGTATTTTGTTATGTTATAGAATCCCAAATGGACTAAATCAGTCCTTGATTCTTGAAAAATTCCAATGTTACATGAGAGTACATGCCATCATATGTTCTGTTTTGAATAATAGTGATTGATAACTGTGAGGAAAAAAAGCTAGCATCTTCCTAGAACACATTTCATGTTTATCAGTTTCAGTAGAAAGAGGAAAAAAATCCTCTAATAGATTAACAGTAATATTCATTTACTTGCATAATTATTTTATATGCTTTTATATTAGCAAAAAGAAGAGTTGGTACTATTGTAACTTGTTCTTCATTCATTAGGGATTATGGTTTGTTGTCCTTAAACAATTTGGACCCGAAAGCAGGAGTCCATGTACTGAAAAGTGTAAGTAATTAAAGCACTACCAAGGAAAGTGTTTTCCTTCCTCCAGAGAAGGAGAATTAGACCTTGGAAGCTATCACCATTATTGTCATTAAGGGATGCAGAATTTTTCACACTTTTGGCAGAAAATTGAATGGTCTAACTGTTTCAGTCTCTCCTCACATACTGAGCTCTGTGTGTTTTTGTTAAAGGAAACATTAAACAACCTGTCAGGAAAAATTAAACAACATTAAACAACCTGTTAAAGGAAACATTAAACAACATACACACTGGATTAGACTTTTATCATGTGGAGGAGTTCTGGCCAGTACAGAAGGGCATTATTCGAAATTCGGAGGCAGGAGAATAATTGCAGCTTAGCACTTATTGGCTGGAGGAATCAACTATTGCTTTCCTTCTTAGTGTTTTATATTTCAGGCCTGTTTTTAATTTTCTGAGCACTGACAACACACTGAGCTTAAACAACAGCTCTTAATCAGAACACAATTTTTACATAATATTCAGAGTCTGTACTAAATACAAATTCACAAAATTTGATTTCCTTTTTTACGATTTATCATATGATTTCTCTTTATTACACGGATATATTTTATAGTCTGCTTGTGAAGAGGAACTAAAAAGCCTCTTGATGAAAGTGAAAGAGGAGAGTGAAAAAGTTGGCTTAAACCTCAACATTCAGAAAACTAAGATAATGGCATCTGGTCCCATCACTTCATGGGAAATAGATGGGGAAACAGTGTCAGACTTTATTTTTGGAGGCTCCAAAATCACTGCAGATGGTGATTGCAGCCATGAAATTAAAAGATTCTTACTCCTTGAAAGGAAAGTTATGACCAATCTAGATAGCATATTCGAAAGCAGAGAAATTACTTTGCCAACAAAGGTCTGTCTAGTCAAGGCTATGTTTTTTTCCAGTAGTCATGTATGGATGTGAAAGTTGTGCTGTGAAGAAAGCTGAGCACTGAAGAATTGATGCTTTTGAACTGTGGTGTTGGAGAAGACTCTTGAGAGTTCCTTGGACTGCAAGGAGATCCAATTAGTCCTTCCTAAAGGAGATCAGTCCTGGGTGTTCATTGGAAGGACTGATGCTGAAGCTGAAACTCCAGTACTTTGGTCGCCTCATGAGAAGAAATGACTCATTGGAAAAGACCCTGATGCTGGGAGGGATTGGTGGCAGGAGGAGAAGGGGACGACAGAGGATGAGATGGTTGGATGGCATCACTTACTCGATGGGCATGAGTCTGAGTGAACTCCTAGTGCTGGTGATGGACAAGGAGGCCTGGTGTGCTGTGATTCATGGGGTTGCAAAGAGTCGGACGTGACTGAACTACTGAACTGAACTGAACCGTTCAATCATTTAAGTATACATCACATACACATGTATTTGCACACACACAACAGTTACTATGACACAATAATAGTATAAGAAGAAAATAAAGAAAGATCAATAAGGAACTGACATAGAATCTTTCAAATACAGCATATTGAACAAGGAGGTGAAAAAATGCTTTAGAGTTGGCTGTTGCTCTTAATTTCAAGGTAACTTTACTGGTCCACACACTGAAGTTCCTCTAAATTTGATTGCAACAAATGTCCAGTTGCTTTACATCACAGGGCTAATATCAAGTTTTTAGTAAGAGAGTCCTTTAGTACATGCTAATCTTCATAAACAATATTTTAGGGAAAAAGTTTTTATTTTTTATTATTTTTAAAATATAAATTTATTTATTTTAATTGGAGGTTAATTACTTTGCAATATTGTATTGGTTTTGCCCTACATCAACATGAATCCGCCAGAGGTATACACGTGTTCCCCATCCTGAACTCCCCTCTCTACTCTCTCCCTGTACCATCCCTCTGGATGAAATTGGAGCCTATTATACAGAGTGAAGTAACCAAGAAAGAAAAACGTCTTTAGATTATTGTCAACAACAATCCTCTCTGCAACCCTACTTTAACACTCTATTATTCCCTAGATAGTCCAACATTTCTTTCTCTATGTATTAATCAACTGCCAGTAAAAATAACCCCAAATCATTGCTGCTGCTTCTATTCTGTTTGTTCTTGTTTGAAGTGTTACAGTTTGTTTTCTGTTCTTATTGTTCTTTTGAAACTGCTAACTGGTCATTTGTAGCTTTGGTGCTGAATATGTGCTCATTTGGAAATGTTTTCCATCCTTTGTTTTTGTGATGAGATGTTTTCCTCTTTCTACTTATTACCAACCTCTCTGCTCCTTGCTCAGTTTTGTGTGTACCTCTTTAGCCCACTCTTTGACTTTAATCCCCAATCCTTAGCTTTCTCTTCTCTCATTCTATAGTTAATTGAATCAGTGACTGTGACTTCCACCATCACCTGTATGAAGACTTCCATAGTCACATTGGTACACAACACTATATAAGTACACTTCAGCATGCTCACCATCAAAATTTTAATTTCTATCCATTCAGTTGGTTCATTTTGCCCATTTTCCACCTGCTTTACCTTCCCTTTTTAAACCACTATTTAAACCACTATTCTGTTCTCTATGTTTATGGCTTACACAAACATGTTATGTTTGGTTTGGTTTGGTATTTTACTTTGCTATTTTGCTTGTGTGTTTTCTATAGACAACATATGAATAAAACTATATGGTATTTGTCTTTCTCTGAATTATTTCACTTAGGTCCATCCTTGAAGCTAGTGCAAGATTTAATATTTTTATGGCCAAGTAAAGGTCTTGGCCATATCTTTTTATGGCTGAGTAATATTTCAATAATATGACTCTGTGTGTGTGTGTGTGTGTGTGTGTGTGTGTGTGTGTGTGTATCAAATCTTCTTTATCCATTCATGAAATTGTGGGCACTTAGATTGCTTTCATATATTGGCTATTGTAAACAACGTCTTGATGAACATTGGGATGTATATACTGTTTTAAGTTTGTGTTTTCATATACTTTGTATAATTACACAGAAGTGGGAGAGCAGAATTGTATCATAGCTCTATACCCTTTTTAAAAGAAACTTCTGTATTTAAAAAAAAATTTTGCCTTTGTTTTTATTTTTTATATTTAATTATATTTTTAAATATAAATTTATTTATTTTAATTGGAAGTTAATTACTTTACAATATTGTATTGGTTTTGTCATACATCAACATGAATCCACCACAGGTATATATGTGTTCCCCATCCTGAAACCCCTCACTCCTCCCTCCCCATACCATCTCACTGGGTCATCCTAGTGCACCAGCCCCAAGCATCCTTTATCCTGCACCGAACGTGGACTGGCGATTCGTTTCATATATGATATTATACATGTTTCAATGCCATTCTCCCAAATCATCCCACC